>JAUKPS010150312.1:0-14367 GCA_032273165.1 Chlorellidium tetrabotrys | reverse complement strand
TTCCATCCGTCCGCAAGTAAGCATAAATGTAATAGCAAAAGTGTTCGTCCATGAACACATCATATCACATCTTTAACTTCACCGTTTACTACCCGAACGTAATGTGTCATATAGACTCCTTGTTAAAAAAATTAAATTATGCGCGTATAAGCGCCATTACTTTAAAGTCATTTGCAGAAATATCATACCAACTTGTCAATGCGCCAACTTGCACTGGAGATGAGTAGTTAGTAGCATTTCCAAGTCCTAATTGACCGGTATTTGCAGATCCCCAAGACCAAAGTGTGCCATTTCTTATAGCCATTTGAGCGTTAACACTACTTGTTACATTAGTCCAACCAGTAAGTGACCCAACTTGTTTAGGTGATGAATAATATGTAGTATTACCAAGACCTAATTGGCCCAAATTATTTCTACCCCAAGTCCATAAGGTTCCGTCTGTTTTAACTGCAATAGTTCCACCACCATAACTAGCAGATATTTTTAACCAATTAGTTAACGCGCCAACTTGTTTTGGAGATGAATAGGCAGTTGTGTTTCCTAGTCCAAGTGATCCGTAAACATTCCCACCCCATGCCCAAAGTGTTCCATCTGTTTTAATTGCAAAAACATTTGACCATGATGTAGTGTAAGAGCCAGATGCTACCGCCAACAACCAAGTAGTTCCAGATCCAACTTGCTTTGGACTTGAGTAGTCTGTGGTGTTTCCAAGCCCAAGTTGACCAGTGCTATTACGGCCCCACGACCACAAAGTGCCGTTAGTTTTTATAGCTATAGTAAACCTAAAGCTACTTTTTACATAAGCCCAGTTAGTCAATGCACCAACTTGTTTTGGTGAGGAATAGTTTGTTTGGTTGCCAAGGCCAAGTTGCCCCGTATCTCCATAGCCCCACATCCACAATGTTCCGTCTTTTTTAACTGCTCCGGAAGCATATCCTGCCGTAACCAGCAGCCAATCAGTTAATGAACCAACTTGTTTAGGAGAAGAATAGGATGTTGTATTTCCAAGACCTAAAGCCCCGCCACCACCATTACCAAAAGACCAAAGCGTTCCATTATTTTTTGCAACTAGCGTGAAATCATTGCCTTGATCTGACCCTTGAGTTTGTAATGCAGACCAATTAGTTAGTGTACCAACTTGTACTGGACTAGATCTATTTCCTGTTACGCCAATACCAAGTTGACCGTTTCCGTTATACCCCCAGCCATAAAGTGCTAAATCTGGCAAAGTAGTAATGCTGTTACTTGCCGCGCTTGCTGGGCCTGTACCAGAAGAGTTGATAGCTTGTACAGTAAATGTGTATGCCGTACCGTTAGCCAAGCCAGAAACTGTAATAGGCGATGCTGATCCTGTACCAGTAAAGCCACCGGGGTTGGATGTAACAATGTAGCCAGTAATGGTAGCAGGTACACCGGGGTATGTTGGTGCAGTAAAAGTTACAGACGCACTTGCGTAACCAGCAGTAGCCGTGCCAATTGTTGGCGCACCGGGAGTAGCAGTCCAAGTCCCCGCAGCTTTAGCATTGGCTTGGCTGCTGAGGTTCCAGATACCTGAGTATTGAACGCTTGATGCTGTTGCCATTTGACTATCCTTTGGCTATCGTAAAATTTAGACCAATTACAGCAGTGTTCCAGCCAGTTAAAGATCCTACTTGAACCGGGCTTGATCTATTTGTAGTATTACCAAGGCCCAATTCACCAGCAGTATTTCTTCCCCAAGCCCACAAGGTTGTGTCTGTTTTAATTGCCACCACAGATGCATAACCAGAAGATAAACTAGACCAATTAGTTAATGAGCCAACCTGTATTGGAGAAGAGTAACTTGTAGTATTTCCAAGACCAAGTTGCCCATTGCCACTAATTCCCCATGCCCAAAGAGTTCCACCACTTTTTATTGCCAAACTGTATCTGTAACCACAAGTAGTTGTTAACCATGTAGTTAATGCTCCAATTTGTTTTGGAGATGAATAATCTGTTATGTTTCCTTGCCCTAATTGCCCTTCGTTATTCCAACCCCATGCCCACAATGTTCCGTCTGTTTTAAGGGAAATCATATTTTTCCCTTGAGAAGCTACATATATTTTAAACCAATTAGTTAATGAGCCAACCTGTATTGGAGAAGAGTAATAAGTGGTATTTCCAAGACCGAGTTGTCCATTTGCATTTCTACCCCAAGTCCACAACGTGCCATCTGTTTTAATAGCTGCGCTTGTATAGCCCCCGGCAGATATTGTTAACCATGTGGTCAAAGCTCCGACTTGCATCGGGGAAGAATAACTTACCGTGTTGCCTAAACCTAGCGCCCCCGAAGTTCCCCGACCCCAACCCCATAGTGTGCCGTTGGTTTTAACAGCAATAGAAAAATAACTACCAGAAGCCGTGGAAAGCCAAGTAGTCAACGCGCCTATTTGCTTAGGACTTGAATAAGATGTCGTATTACCCAATCCTAATTGACCGTATTGATTTCTACCCCATGACCATAAAGTATTATCTGTTTTGGCAGCTAAAGTGCTATTATTATTTAAACTAAAACTTAGCCAGTCAGTTAATGTCCCAACTTGTTTTGGAGATGAATAATAAGTTGTGTTTCCAAGACCCAGTTGCCCGCGATAATTTGCTCCCCACATTAGCAAGTTATAGGTATAGGTAGGCGCAGCCAGTGGGTTGTACCCCGGCTTGTTGATCCCAGCGGCATATCTGAAGCTCACGCTACGCTCCTAAGTAATGGCTTCTCACCCAACCGTGCTTTGATTTGGTCAAAGGGTGCAGACCAGTCACCGAACACTTCTTGCCTAAACAGGCGCATGGAATCATAGTAGGGGGTCTTGTCGCCGTCAAGGGCATACAGGAAGTACGGCATGATCGGTGTGACTACCCATGTCTCAACGCCCATAGCAGCCGCAATATGGCTCACGCTGGTGCAAGACGATATCACCAGATCACAGCTTGCCGCTGCTGCCCGTGTGTCTTCCCATGTGTTCAGAGGAACTTGCTTGACCCAAGGCGGCGTGGCCTCTGCGCCCTCGTCGCGCTGCAAGCTGATGAACTCGTAGTCGCTGTCCTTAACAGCGTCAAACATCAACTCGTAGGGGAACTTCTTGTGATGCTCATGCTCAAACTTGCTGTTGCCCTGCCAGCGCAGACCGATACGCTTCTTGCGGCCCTTGATGGTTACAGGCTTGGAGATGTACGGCGCACCAGACAGATCAGCAAGCTCCAGCCCCAGTGGGACTACGGCAGACATACCAGCCACCCATGAGTCGTGGTAGATGCCAAATACTGCCTCGTGCTGGATGACAGAGGACACACCCTCAACGCCGACAAACAGGCTTGCCAGTGGGCCAGAGCAGGACACGATTACCTTGCAGCCGCGATCAGCGATCATCTTGGCATAGCGCACCTGATGGATTTGGTCACCCAAGCCGCCTTCCAAGTACAGCAGGATTGTTCCCTTGGTCTTGCCGTCCCACTGCGGTGTGGGTACGTCTGGATGTTTATTACCGAACACGCCAGCAATACGGCCCCTGTCCATCAGGCTGTAGCCCTTTTGGATCTGGCCTTGGCGTAGGTAGTACCAGCCACGGTTATAGGCAGCGCGGTGGTTGTTTGGCTCCTCTGCCTCCAGTTTCTGGGCAATGCGCCAGCCTTCAGCAAAGTCACCAGTGGTGGATGCCGCCAGCATGAGATCAAGGTCGTGCAACTCAGGTACTGTGCGTGGGCGCTCAAGCCAGAACTCAGGCTGGCAGAACGTGCCGTAGTGGGACTTCAGTAGATCACGGGGGTCTTGTTTGTGCTGGGCGGCAAGTACAGGCTTGACATCGTGCATACCTGCATGACCGTGCAACTGCTCATCGTCCTCTGCCACCGTGGAGCCGTCAATGTTGTTGAAGTCATACTCAAACGCTGGTAGCTCCAAGAACTCATGGATGCGGGCCAGTTCTGCCTTGGGGTCTGCCAGCAGGTCTTCGTACTCCACGAACAGGAAGTTCTCTGGTGCGTACTCAAAGCCGTTTTGCAGGGAGATGTAAGCAGCCCGCAGATGATCCATTAGCTGACCAGTGTGCATGAACTCATCCAAGTCGGCTGGCTTGGCTACACGGATAAACGATGCAGCGCAGTCAGGCACGGAGCGGACGGTGGCAATGATCTTGGGAGGACGATCCAACACTTGGGCCATAGCGCCCATGATCTGTGCAATGGGCCAGCCACGGGACTTGTCGATGATGACGGGCTTGTCGGTGTCCTCGTAGAACGCATCAATGGCTCCGCGCATGGTCTGGGCCAGCTTCTTACGCTCTGGGTCATTTTCATTTAAGAGGCCAGCAGAGTGCCAAGTGTTTGCCAAGCCATCCAACGCATGAACCAGACCAGATGTGGTGGACACATGGGTCATTGGGTTCTGGTTAAGGATAGCCGCAAGCACGGTGGAACCGCTGCGGGGGATGCCAGAGAGGAAGTGGAGGGTTTTGTTCATGTGTTTAAATATTTGCAATACCAAGTAGGAAATTTTGACCGCCAGTAATTCTTTGCCATTTAGTCAATGTACCTACTTGTTTAAAAGACGAATAGTAAGTTGTATTACCGAGACCAAGTTGACCGTAAACATTATTTCCACAAGACCAAAGCGTTCCATCCGTTTTAATGGCAAAAGAAGCATTAAATGTTGCAAATGCTTTTGACCATGTAGTCGATGCGCCTACCTGTTTTGGCGAGGAATAGTTGGTCGTATTTCCAAGGCCGAGGTTCCCAGCGCTGTTGTAGCCCCAAGTCCACAGTGTGCCATCAGTTTTAACTGCAACCATTCCGTAGGCTTGAGCAGCAGAAGTTGTAGACCAATTAGTCAATGCGCCTATTTGTTTAGGTGATGAATAATTAGTTGTATTGCCAAGGCCTAAACCACCAAAAGTGTTATCTCCCCACGCCCACAATGTACCATCTGTTTTTACTGCAAATGTGTTAATTGCATCGGCGTTAACAATTGGTTTTGACCAATTTGTTAAAGAACCAATTTGTTGTGGTGAAGAAAAAGCATAGGTCGTATTACCAAGACCAAGATTTCCGCTTGCATTTTGACCCCAACCCCAAAGAGTTCCATCAGTTTTGACTGCTATTGTGTATCTATTTCCGCAAGCTACTGAAGCCCAATTTGTTAACGCCCCAATTTGTTTGGGGGATGAGTAATAATTTAAATTACCAAGCCCTAAATTTCCCCAAGCATTTCTTCCCCAACCCCACAAAGTTCCGTTAGTTTTAATGGCAATCATAAATTGCGCAGTTCCACCAGAAACATAACTCCAATTGGTTAAAGCACCAACTTGTTTTGGAGATGAATAATACGTTGTGTTATTTAAACCTAATTGACCTTGGTTGTTCTGTCCCCAAGTCCAAAGCTGACCATTTTTAATTGCTGCTCCAGCAACGGTAGTGCCGCCATAAACTGAATCCCAGCTAGTTGAGCCAACTTGCTTTGGAGACGAGTAGTATGTTGTGTTTCCTAAGCCAAGCTGACCATAGTTGTTCGCCCCCCAAGAAAACAAAGTTGGCTTTGGCGCAACAGGCCAAGTCCCCGCCGCAATGGCAGCGTTTACCTGCTGCATTGTCCAGATGCCTGAGTATTGAACGCCGGGTGCAGGAATAATTGTTGCCATGTTTTTACCCTATTGCAATCATTGCATACCCGCGATTAGCTACTGTTAACCAATAAGTAGAAGTTCCAACTTGCTTGGGAGACGAGTAGTCAGTTGTGTTTCCAAGACCAAGCCCACCATAAGGGTTGTATCCCCAAGACCAAAGTGTTCCATCGGTTTTAATTGCGGCTGAAGCATAACTTCCTTTAGAGATTTTGCTCCAATTAGTTAATGCTCCAACTTGCTTGGGAGACGAGTAGTAAGTAATATTTCCAAGGCCCAAACTTCCACCAGATCCACTACCCCATGACCAAAGAGTGCCGTCTGTTTTTAACGCCAAAGCGTTGTAATCCCCAACTATTTTTAACCAATTTGTTAAAGCGCCGACTTGATTAGGACTAGATCTGTTTGTGGTATCACCAAGGCCAAGTTGTCCATAATTGTTGTACCCCCAAGACCAAAGCGTTCCGTCTGTTTTAATAGCAAATCCAGAATAATTTCCTGCGGACACATCCGCCCAAGTAGTTAAAGCACCTATTTGTACTGGGGAAGAGTAATTGGTGGTATTTCCAAGGCCAAGACCGCCACTAAAACCTATTCCCCAAGACCATAAAGTCCCGTTTGATTTAATTGCGTATGCCCCGCCATACCTGTTAACAGATGCTTTAGTCCAAGTGGTTAACGCTCCTACTTGTTTTGGGGATGAATAATAAGTTGTGTTCCCAAGACCGAGTTTACCATCGGCGTTGCTTCCCCACGTCCACAATGTTCCATCTGTTTTAAGTGCAATTACACTAGGAAAACTTACTTGTATAAAATACCAGTTTGTTAATGTTCCAACTTGTTTTGGAGATGAATAATAAGTTGTGTTCCCAAGACCAAGATTACCATAAGCGTTAAATCCCCACATCCATAAAGTACCATCTGTTTTAATGCCAGCAGTTGAATATCCAGATGTAGATACTGAACTCCAAGTAGTCAATGACCCAACTTGATTCGGGGATGATTTATCTGTAGTAGATCCAATACCAAGTTGCCCATAAGAATTTGCACCCCAGCCAAATAGGTTGTACAAAATAGTAGGAGTCTGCGCAGCCAGAGGATTGAATCCCGGCTTCACAATACTACCTTGGAACATTTGTCGTAAAGACATACTGTTCTACCTTAACTTACTACTTCGTAGCTGATTGTGTAGGTGATACCGCTTGCCGTGCCGCTGGTAACGGTGATCGACGTACCTTCCATCAGGTATATCGCTGTGGTTTTGTCCACCGCAATCAGGGATGCGCTGGCTGGTACAGAGATAGTCGAGATGATGGGGTATGCCGTACCGCCGCTAGGTGCAGAGCCTTGGGCCACCGCGCCGTTGGTGTAAACAGCCACAGTAGCGTTGACAGCAGAGGAGCCGTTCACGTTAGCGCAGACGATCTGGTTGATCTTAAACACCTGACCGCTGGAAGCAGCGTTAGCCAAAAGAACAACCGCAGTCGTGCCGCCGGGGGTGTAGTAAGTCGTTGTGCCGGAAGCTGTTGTCGCGGCTAGTAAGTTTGGGTTTGCCATGTTTGCTCCTTAGAAGCCGAAGATGAAAGAGATCATTGTGGCCTTGGCTTGGGTTACGCCAGAGGCTGCGGGTGCTTGGAATGTCGGGGCAGATGATCCGTTACTTGTCAGAACATACCCAGATGTGCCTGCTGCGGTGGTGGACATTGCGCCAGTCGTAGATGCAAATACTACACCGTATTGAGTCAGCGCACTGCTTTGACCTGTACCGCCAGATG
Source organism: Chlorellidium tetrabotrys (assembly GCA_032273165.1). Taxonomy (NCBI): domain Eukaryota; class Xanthophyceae; order Mischococcales; family Botryochloridaceae; genus Chlorellidium; species Chlorellidium tetrabotrys. The sequence continues at coordinate 6,962 of JAUKPS010150312.1, read as the reverse complement.
TGACTGGGATTGCAGTCGTAGCTGTCAGGGTTGTAAATGCACCCGATGCAGGAGTTGTAGCGCCCACTGTGCCGTTTAGAGCGCCACCAAACTTGGTTGCAGATAGTGTTGTGCCATCCCATGTCAAAGCAGAAGAAGCGCCAAACGCACCAGAACTGTTGAACTGCACCTGCGTATTGGAGCCAGCAGCAGAACCACCGCCCACGTTCACAAAGTTAACGCCATCCCAAGCCACGATGGCCCGTGTGCCTGCCGCCAGAGTAACGCCCGTGCCTGTAGCGGCCTTGATCGTGATCGACTGGGTGCTTGTGGTATTGTTGATGACAACGTATGTTTTAGACTGCGCCGGAACCGTAATGGTGCGGGTAGCTGTACCGCCCGCTGTCCACAGAATGACTGCGTACTGAGAGCTGTTTCCTGTCAAGCCTGTGCTAGTGTTGCTGCCTGTGGTAACTGCCAACGTAATGTCAGCATCGGTGGAGATAGTCTGCGTACCTGCAACCGCAACGTCAATAATCTGCGAGATTGCGTTGTTTACGGTGTCGCCCCATGTACCGGACAGCGTACCCGTCGTGGGTAGCGTCAAACCTATAAGTGATGTATTTGCCATTCAAAAGCTCCTAAAACGTAGGAATTGCTGTCCAATTTGGGGTTTCAGTGGTTGTAACCGCCGACCATCCCGGTGTCTGCGTATTACCTATATTTTGCCAGCTTGGAGTCTGGCTGTCATCTATTGGGATCCAAAGAAAACGCCCCGAATCCGTCGCAGTAATTGCCAAAGAATCCGATACGCTTACATGATATCCGGTTAACGCTGTATTGGAATCAGATATTGGCGTAGATTCGTAAACAAATTCTGTGTAGTAAGTTCCAACCGTTGTGCTGTCCGCAATTGCCATCGACTCCGTGATGGTCATTATCAGAGTAGCAACTTGGGTTTCTGCCAAAGCCACCGATTCGGTGACGCTGGCTACAAATGTGGCTACAGCAGATTCAACAGTTGCAATTGCAGCCGTTTCCGTCACGGAGGCAGGGAAATTGGCAGTTGCAGATTCAGTGGTAGACGTTGCAACAGAATCAGATACCGTAGTCGTATAAGCCGTTGTTGCAGTATTGGAATCTGTCAGGGCAGCAGTTTCAGTTACTGATCGGGCAAATGTAGCTGCTACCGCTTCAGTGGTTGATGTTGCTGCTGTTTCTGTCCGGCTAACGGCAATGGTTAAAGCAACCGCTTCAGTTGTTGAAGTGGCTGCTGTTTCTGTGATGGAAACGCCATAAGCCGCTGTTGCGGCCTCTGTAGAAGTAATTGCTACTGATTCAGTTACGCTGTCTGCATAGACATCACCGCCACCCCAGTAGCCATCACCCCAAGCGTTTACACCCCAGCCGGTTGCCATATTAGGTTACGCCTTCCACAAAAGTTTTATTGTGCAAAATGTTCAACACACTTTTTTTACAAACACCATACTGCGCAGCTAATTTTTGAGCTGAAAGCATAGGATAACCGGCGCGAATGGTACGCGCTTGATCCATTGTTAACTTGGAATTTGGACGCTCAGGTACAGGTTTGGAAACGGCATCCTCTACAGACATCCCATGTTTAATACGCAACCTAATAGCATGAGATGTACAACCAATTTCTTTTGCCCACATAGCCAAAGTTTGTGTTTTGCCATGCGCAGTATAAAACTTGTTGTTACTCTTATTATTGGCCTGCTCTACTCGGGAGGCCCATTTACAATTTGTAGGACTGTAGTTGCCTTTACCGTCTATGCGTTCAATTGTTCCGCCTTCTGGGCAGTCACCCATATCCCGCAAAAAAGCTTCATATCCTTGTTTGCCATGCCAACTTTGGTCAACAATAATACCTTTCCCGCCGTAATTTGCATACGATTTTTGGTTTTGGTTGTAGCAACGGTTATGCATAGCGCGCCAAATGTTTAATAGCCGGTTTACCTTGTACACGAAACACTCCTTATGAAAGAGTGTATCCTATCACATTTATGTAAGTGTCGCTGAGTACGTGACCGCGATGGTGTCGCCGTTGACCACGGACTTAGAGCTGGAGAAGTCCCCTGCGGAGAACAAAGTTCCAGTCGTGTTGTCTTTGGTAGCGCTGCCGCCGATGTTGATGAAGCAGCCAGCCACGGTTCCAGTGCCAGTCATGGAAAATGACACCGCCGAAGAAGTTGCCTTGCTGCCAGACGACGCTGAGCTAAACGAAGGGGTTGGGCGGTTGCCAGAATAGGTAGGAGCATTAGTGCCACCAACCTCATTCCAGCTTGCATGGGATGCTTGCGTATCTGCAACTACCGCCGTACCGGTTCCTTTGAGGCCCATGACCACTGCACCAGCGGCTACGTTACCAAGGATAGTGTCCAAAGTGGAATTCTTACCAACGGTAGTGACAAGGTTCTCAATGTCGTCTTCCCACTTAACATTGCCGGAAGCGTCATAGCAAACAGCATGGTAAGTGCCGTGAATAGACATGGAGTCCTCTGGCATGGTGTTGTACTTGGTGACTGCTTCTACTTTATCAGTCGCAATGATTTTGTCGTGGGACATAGGTACTCCTTAATTAGACGAGCGGATCAATGCAGTCGTTGCAGTATTAGACGGCATTGTGATTGTAAAAGTGGTGTTTGAAGTTTTGTCAGAGCCAAAGTCCAACACAGCAATTGATTTGTTGCCTTTGGTAACGTTGTAAATCAATGCACACCGAGCAGTCAAAGCTGATGTCCAAGATACGTTGTTCCAGTTTACATATACGGTATAGCCATCTGTATTGATGGCTACGCCTGTCAGTATCTGTCCGCCAGCCGTGTACCCCGTCGCAGACACTTCATTCGTGCTGGAGTAAACAGTAGTTGCTGCGTTTAAATTTGCAGCAGCCGTATACAAAGCAATGTAGATTGTGTCCGTGGATAAATCATGGACGGCTTGATACAGCTCTTTTTTAAAGCTGGTGGTTTGGGTTTGGACTATCGTACTCATGTCACCGCCTGTCTATATTGACCACTGCGGTATGCATCCTGACGCTCCATACCATCACCCAAACGTTTAGCCAGAGCAAGTGCTTCTTTGTACTTGGTGTCATACAAAGCCATCATGTCCGCTTCACCCTTCATGTAGGTGTACGCTTCAACCAAAGATCCGTACAGCAGCACGGTATCAAAGTTATCACCTAGCCATGTTGTACCAGCAGTCACAATGGATTCTGGGTAATAGTAGTAGTGAAGCTCAACGTCATAGTTGGAGTTTGGTGTTGGGCCAACAATGAACGACAGTTCAGCCGCATTGGTGGACTGAGGGCCGAACAAAGCATAGTACTTGGGTGCGCCAGTATCGTTGGGCGTTGGATATGCCTGACGAATAAAGTTAACGTCCTTGTTTAGCAAATACTCATATGTACCTGTATTCAGGTTTCCCCCTGTTACGTTTGTAATCAGAGCCATTGAGTAAGGAGCCAAGAAGTCTGTAGGGCAAGCCATGTACTTGTTGCCACTAGCCATTACGCCTGTAACGTTTTTGCGTATGGAAGGAAACTGCACTGAGTTATAAATCCGCTGCTCCGCCTGTTCAACGAAGACAGGGATCTCCGCCACGAAGTTAGTCTCCGTGTTCTCCGTATAGGCTTGGATAGCAGACTTTAACTCGTTGTAGTTCATGCCATTGGGCCTCGTGCCATTACGCCTTTGGTAGCTGCACCAGTTCCACGGATTTTGATGCCGTCAGTTTTGGCTGGGCTATCACCATTGTTAATCATGCCTACGCTCATCTTCATGGTCGATAGGCTGCTGATGTCTGAAGGCTTACCCGGGTTTGCTTCCACGGTTACAGATTTACCAGTCATGGTATGGGGCTTGGCATAAGTTGACGCACTGCCAACTTCTTTGCCCATCATTTTTTTGCTAAATGTAGCCATATTAACCTCGCGAAGATTTGCGTTGATTCATAACCTTAGCCATGCCGCGCCCAAGGGTGCGCATTTGCATATTGGTTTTGCCACCTTTTGCAAGCTTCAAAGTTGTGCCTTTGCCGCCTTTGTGTTCTTGAGCATCATGTTGTTTAAATGCTTTTTTAATCATGGCTTTATCTTGAGCCAGATCAGATTTACCGTTTTCCATAATTCACTCCTAAGAAACAGATATTGTTACTGTACCAACACTTGTTGTTGCAACCAAATAATTTGGGGTCAATGCTGCATCAAATAAAATTGATCCGCCAACCGGCTTCCAGCCCCATTGGATATCCCTTGATCCACCAGAAGGATTGCCACTGGCATTGTTTCCTGATGTAACGTAAGTTGTATCTCTACGGGGATTTCTCAAAGCTTGCGGATCTTCTACTGGGAATGTACCAAGCATTAATTGTGGTTGGTCAGGATCCCAGCATTCAGGGCATACAAGCAGTTGATATTTCCTTTGCTTGATTATCTCAGTCTTTAGCCTCTTCAGCAAATACTGTTGCCCGCAGCGGTCACATTCTGCAATTGCTTTCTTGCCGGAAGCAAATTGATTAGGCATTATGTGTTCCCAATAAACATTTGCCTTGGCACAAATCGAATAGCTGCCGTTTCACGATCTTCAGTTGCAGCCAATTCCCATGCCTCATCGTATTGGGATTTAAGGATATCTAACCGAGTAGCGCCATTTGGCACTTTAAGAGCCAAGTAGTAAGCAAGCCCAGCCACAAGGCAAGGCAGGAATCGAAATGGCACATCCATCGTACTAGTTCCAGTGCCAGCATCATCAATGCGGCGCATACGCCAGTAAATAAATTGGTATGGCGTGGAATTGTCTGGAGTAGGCCAAACAGTTACAGAAGGAAGATTTTGCGTGTAAACACTTACGCCAGACGAATGCGATGCAGCAGTAGTGTTGTTCTGCCCACGGAAACAGTTATATAGGGTATTCCCTGATATGTATCCATAATTGATTGTTTCTGATTCAATCAAGATAAAACCTGTTGCAGGCAATCCAACAGTAGATGCCAAGACGATTGTGGTATCTGTGGCAGAAATGCTTGTGCTTAGGGTTGTGCCAACGGAAGATGTTTGCCCATCCAAACGCTGAAACCAAACCTGAATTGGGCGGGCTTGTTGCAGCTTGTTAGGGATTGTGGCGTATGTGCTGATACTGATCCGGGTGATCGTCAGATCTGCTTGCGTGGATGCTGTATTAGATCCCGTGCGGATAACGTGTTCCAATAAGTCCACTGTATCGACAGGAACTGGATATGTGTTCTGCCCAGTGACAAGATTAATTGTCCCTTGCTCAAATGTCCACATATTGATGCCACGGTTGGCCCAATCTGCAAACAAAAGATTCAATGACCGGCGAGCAGTACGCAAATCATAACCAGAGCGCAACTCCGAACCAGCGCGTTCAAACGCTTCCTCAACGATTTCCGTGAGGTCAAGATTAAACGTTGCTGTTCCGGAGATAGCCATTATTTCATCCCTTTAAGGGTTTCAGCAAAACGTGCGCGTTGACCAAGCTTACCGGGTTTTTTAGCTGCTGCGGCAAGTTTTTTGGCAGGAATGGTTTTTCCTTCTTTAACTCCAAGCGCAGAACGCAAAGCACCGGGCTTTTTAATTGCTTTTTGAATCCATTTTTCAGCCATTTTTTGCAGCCCTCATGTTGTCAATCAAGTTGGGATATGGACGGCCCGCAGCTTTTGCTGCTGCTTTTGCTTTGGCTTTTTTAGCTGAAGACAATTTCTTTGGTGCGCCAAGATTATCCGGACGAGGTTTACTCCACACTTCTCCGCCTTCGGCGTACTGCGTAAAGTCAGTGTTATCCCTACGCGACTTGCGTACACCTGCTGGCATTTTGGAGGACATGATAGCCCCCATGCCACGACTGGCTCTCATTTCATCATCCCGCCGCCACAGGCAACAAATGTTCCCCGGGTTTTGCCACGTTGAGCAATGCCGTCTGCACGAGCAGAAGCTGAACCACCAGCAGCCATTTTCTTTGGCTTAGGACTTGGAGGAGTTTTATCCGCCTTGTCGTAAGCCGTAGTATCTTTGGCGCGTTGTTTTGCTTCAGCAACATCAGCCGGGGATACGTTAGACATATCCTGATCCGGGGGAAACATTTGTTTATCAGCCATGATTAATCCTTAGCATAATTTGCCGCGAGTCTTGCCTTTTTGGGCAATACCATCTGCACGGCGGGAAGCAGAACTAACAGAACCGCCAGAAGCCATTTTTACCGATCCACCTTTTTTCATACCAAGTGCAGAACGAATTTTTGCAACAGAAAAACGATCAGGTGCATTGTAAATATCACGGGCATTAGCGGGATTGCGCAAGTCAGTATAAATACCAGCTTCACTTCCATATTTGCCATTGCCAAGGTTGCCCATTGGTTTTTTACGTGCGCCTTCAGTACGATAATTTTCTTCAGGCACTGGTTTATTTGCGCCTTCAGTGCGATAAGAATCAGAAGATCCGCCACGGCGTGTCAAACCTTGTTGTTTATTCAAGTAATCACGCAAGCTTAGGCCAGAAGCAGCAAGCTGTTCTTTGGTAACAACAGGAGCTTTTTTAGCAGGAGCTGAAGTGTCTTGCGCTGTTTTGCGGGTTTCGCGGGCATAGTCTTCATCAGGAGCAGCAGAAGCCGCTGGAGCTTGGACTGTATCGTCTTCAGAAGGATCGTCTTCGTAAACAGGTTTTGCCATGATTAAATTCCTTAGCAGGCTTTGCCGCCTTTAGCCATTTTGATTTGAGTAGCTTTGGTCAAGCCTTTGCGGGCAATACCATTAGCTTCCTTAGTAAAGCCGCCAGCAGCCATCTTTTTGGTTGCCATGCCGCCTTTTTTCATGCCCATCATTTGTTTTTTGTCCATTGCCATGTCAGCTTTGGAGCCTTCTTTCATGCCACGTTTTTCAACGTCTTTGCCCATTTTTTCAAACTTGCTCATTTTTGTAGCCATATCACCACCTTTAGAAAATTT
>JAUKPS010150201.1:0-14369 GCA_032273165.1 Chlorellidium tetrabotrys | reverse complement strand
AATAGTTGTCCGCCCCCCATCTTACTTTGAACTATCAGAAAAAATTGAGACGGGCACAGACGGCATTTGGGTTGGCAAAATGGACGTCCTATATACTTTCATTGATGAGTTCTGTAAGGAGTACAATATAGATCCTAGTCACGATGTTACCCATTCACGTGACTGTGTCCGATTTGCCGAGAAGCTGATGGACGGTTCGTTTAGCAAAGACGAGAAGACAATGGCACGGTACGCTGCCGCTCTTCACGACTGTGTAGATAAGAAGTATGTAGATCCTGTTACCGCATCCCTACACGTCCATCAGTTTCTAACAAGTATTGGTTGGTCTGATGCGCGGGCGGATGCGCTTCTAGCGATGGTTAATACAATGTCGTATAGTAAGTTGTGTGGGGCGGTGGTAGATAGACAGCCGGTATTTCCTAACCACGGTGAATGGGACCGCGTGTATCACGTAGTCCGCCAGGCGGACTTGCTATGCTCATATCACGTTCATCGGTGCTATCAGTATCAATTACGAATTCATCCTGATTGGACCGAAGCGGCACATTGGGTGCGCGTAGAGGCGATGTTTCAAGACCGTATATTCAAATATGTAACAAACGGTTGGTTTGTTTCACGTGAGGCAATGGCACTTATTCCCGCACTTATTATGCAAGCGAAGAAGGATCTTGAGATACACAATGGGGTAGCACCGGCGGGCTATGGGGTTTAGGGTTTACAGTTCTTCCACCATTTTTTGGCGGATTTAGAAGATTTCCTGGCGTTTCTAACAATATCGGAGTCAGGTCCTCTGGCGGTTTTGCCGCAGACAAGCATGGACGCCACGCGTGCGTAACCCCACTGTTGCGGGGTGGCACCTGGTCGGTGACCAGTACGCCAGGCGGCTAGACCGCGGTTATAAGAGGCTTTCAAGTATTTGAGTGGAACGCCAGTCACCTTTGCTTTTGCCTTGAGGGACTTGGTTTTGTTAGGGTCTACGCCGAGTTTTTTGAACTTACGGGTGAGTTGCTCGGTGTAGGAGGAAGTCTTTGTCTTGACGTCTTTGTCGGTCTTGAACCCAGTGTAGGCTCTTGGTGACCGCCAATCTATTTTGCCGAAGTGTTGAATCTCCTTATAACGCTTTGCCTTTTGGGTCTTTGATAGACCCGCGTAATAACGAGTAGGATGGTATTTACGTGTTTGTGCCATTACGGATTCGTCTTAACTAGCCGGGCGATATTTGTATAATGAACATTCAAAACGGCACCGAAGGTGCCAGTTTTGAATGATTTATTATACTAAGACCGTGCGTTATGCGCGGGTCTAGTCGCGTGGGAACATCATCAGTGATAAGATGACCACGAAGAAAATGAGTGTATGAAAGAATAAGCCAACTGGTGTAGGGGCACCGGCACTATTTGCTATTTCGGGCATAGCATCGCCAAATATCCAATCGGTAATCTTATACGTCTCAGGGTTCGCCACTAGGAAAAAGACCAGGGCACTGTAAAAACTGTACTTTGCCTTTAGGAGAATATTCATCTACGTAGCTTTCTTGTAGTACGTTTAGATTTTGTTTGGCTTCCGCCCTTCTTCCGCGTTGTATTGAGAACCGATGGCTTATTGCTTAGTTTTCCAACGGATTCAAAAAGGTTCTTCAGGTATAATGTCCAGTGGGTCTTATCTAGTTTCGTTTTGTAGTTCTTAAGGAAAGCGGTCTTTAGCGGTCCGTTGTCATCAAAATCCGCTAAGAAATCGTTGACGAGTTTTTCTACATCGTTGAAATCACGGGCTTTGTCACCCTTGTCACCGTCTTCATAGGCTTGCTGAAGTTCCTTGAGTTGTTCGTACTTCTTTTCACTATCAATATCTTTGCCACGACCTGGCTCACGCTTAATAGCTTCCGTCAACTGTTTGCCGATTTCAGTTGTTTTACGGTTCTCCTTGCCAACGCCTATAACAAGCTTGCGGTTATTCTCCTCATTGTTAGAGTTGCTATTGCTACTGCTATTGCTATTGCTGTTGCTCTTGCTGTTAGTATTTGATGCGGGTAAGGGGGAAAGCTCCTCATTAGTTGGTGGCGGTGGGGGTATCTCGTCCTTCTTATTATTCGATGGGGGTGGTGGCACAACATCGTCAGCATTATTCATCGTCAATGGTTCATAATCACCGGTGCCCGCAGGTAAGCCACGGCTTGGCTCTGGTCCAAACAATCTACGAGAGCTTGCCGCCTCTGGCAACTTCGGTTTCGGTCCATTATTGTTATTCGTATTGTTGTTCACTAACAGACGCTTACGTTCAGGTTTTGCCTCGTCCGTATTGCTATTATAGTAGATGTCGTCGTCATCCTCATCATCCGAACTGCTACCCGCTGGCAAGCCACGCGTTTGTTTCGGTCCAAATCCAGGTCTTGCATTATTATCGGCTGGTAGACGTCCGCTTGGTGTAACATTATTATTATTTGGAATTATTATACGCCGTCGTGGCTGTTTAGGTGCGTTCTCAATGAGCATAGGCTGTGCTGGTCCTAGACCATTATTACCGTCCTCAAGTAGTCCTAGACCATTATTACCGTCCTCAAGTAGTCCTAGACCTTTGTTGTTTTCAAGAGCCAGGGGTGGTGCGGGTGCTGGTGCTGGGGCGGGTAATGGTGGCAAGACGTACGGAGCTGGGGCTGGGGCTGGAGCTGGTGCTGGTGCGGGCAACGCTAGTTGTCCCTCGCCACAGCATCTACGCATCAGTGCCATTAACTCGTCCACTTTACGGTTCAACTCGTCAAAACGGCGTCCATAATCCTGTCCAGCAACCAATTGTACAGCGGCATAGATTGTCTTAACCGAGTCATCAATATGCGTAAACTGCGGTCCATAGTCTACCTGCGGCGGGCAAGGGGGAATCGCGCGTATGGCGGCTAAAATCTCCTCCGTTCGGTCCTCTGGAATCTTTCCACTTAAATTACTGATATTGGTACGAATGTTTGATATGCCACCCATTACAGAGGCAAATTGTTCCTCTAATTTGCCAATACCTCCATTGACACCTGGAAGAATAGTATTAATAGTCTCAACAATACGTGCCGGATTAATGGCAACTGTATCCTTCACTTCACCCAGTTGTATCTTAAGATTTTTGACAATCTCTAAGATTGAATTATCTGGATCGGTTCCATTAATCTGATTGACCTGTACCTGAATCTCTTTTAGTATACGGAGTATCTCTGGATTTTCAGTATATCCTTTAACCTTAGTAATATTCTCCGCTACAACAGTCGCTTCTGGCGGTGTTGATTTGGAAGTCTTTAGAATTAATAAAATCTCTTCAAGAAGTTTCTTGAGCTCTGCATGGTCACCATTCTCTGCGGCAGTAGTAGCACTGGTTGCCTGCTGTACAACACGCGACGATTCTATCACTTCTCGTAATCTGCTTTCCATTTGGGTCAAACGGTCAAAAATCTCTGTGAAATCTGATGCCGCCTTTAAATGTTCAACATTGCTTGCGACAGAATGAGCGGATTCACCATCCTCACCATCCTCTCCAGCCTCTCCAGCCTTGCCATTTTTACCAGGAGCAGGAGGCTTAGTTTCTAAAACAGTTTGTATGGACTTTATCAGTTCTTTTAAGTCGCTTATTTCTTTCATTACAGCAGTATTATCACAATTTACAATTGTTGTACAATTAGGACCAGTTACACCTACCGGTGCTACGCCCTTAGGAGCAATCGGATTTACCGGTGCTACACCCGTAGGACCAATCGGATTTAACGGTGCTGAGTTCCCCTTTGGACCCGTAGGACCCGTCGGACCTGTAGATCCAGTCGCACCCGTTTCGCCCTTTTCGCCTTTTTCACCCTTTGCACCTGCTAATGCCTGCTGTGCTCCACCCGTAGAATCGTACCTACCCCCATTCTCCGTTAAGCACTTCTGTAAATCTTCAGGATTTGTTACACCATCATTGTGTAGCAGTGTATCAATCTCAGCAATCATTTGATTCTCCCCAGTTCTCAATGCGGGACTTGTGCCTGTGCTATCTCGGCTATTCACAAGGCGTGCCCGCTTATGGCATAGAATTCTACGAACTACATCGGGTAGGGGAGGTGTCCGTTTACCTGTCACCCAATTCAAAAAATCACGAACGTCCGACGTATTTGAAAGAAGTTTTGTATTAAATACAGTTGTATTATTCTTATCTTTTACAAATATTCCAAATTCTACCAATGCCGCCTCATCTTTTGGTAAACATCCTTTAGAAGAATTCTGTCGGAGTTTTACACTATCTATGTCATTATCAATTTTAAAACCTAATAATGTAGCCATACTCTATTATTAGGTCAATGTATTAATTTATCAATTATTCCGGGCTTATAAGGCATTTAGTTCTGCTAATTCTGCGTTAAGCGACGCTTGTAGTGCTGGATCAGGGGATTGTTGATACATACGGGCAATACGAGCATGTAGTTGCCTGGCTTCTTCCACAGCTGCTTCACTATCTGCCTGTGCTTTGCGTATTCGTTCTCTATTATCCGCTTCAAGTTTGGTTTGTTCCGCTTGACGTTTTTCTATCTTGCTTCGTGCCTCCTGTACATATTTTTGTAGTGTTTGAAGCGTAGATTCTTTGGATCTGAGCGTTCTGACTATATCTGCAGCAGCCCTACGCTTAGCCGCTTCATCCCGTGTTCCCTTTGCGGCAGTATAGGCAGCCGCCGCCGTTGCACCTTCTGCCTTCTTTTGCCGTATTTCTTCTTGTTTCTCTTTTATGTCCCTTTCTCTCTCGGTAATGTATTCTTGTAATCTAAGAGTTTCTATACGGACTGCTACTAATCGTTCATTTATAGGTCCCGCTTTTGCCTTTATTTCATCCAACTGCTTCTTTAGTCGTGCTTCTATTGCCGCCTCTTCTCTTAGCCGTGCCCGTTCCGCTTTTGCGTCTGCGGCTTGCTCAAGCGTTCGTCCACGTGCCCAGTTTCTCCATCCGCGCGGAGGTAAAGGTGCCGGTGCAGGTGCTGCTGCTGCTGCTGTTGTTGTTGCTGCTACTGCTGCTGCTGCATTTGAATTATAATAGTCTAGGTTATTTGACGACTCTGCAAGTTGTGTATTTCTACGACCTGGACGTGGTTCTTGTAAAACCAACCGTCCATTATTCGGTTTTTCTACTTTACGTGATGACGTTCTCAAAGCTTTTAAGTTACGTTGTGCTTTTTCTATAATTCTAGCACGAGCGGCTGCCGTTTCTGCTTCTATTTCTTGAGCCCGTCTCCGTATATTTCCTATGCGTCGTGTTTTTAGTCCGCGTCTTAACTTATTACGACCCCGTTTTGCTGCTTCACGTGCAGCCACGCTTTCTCTTACAGCTCGTTCTGCCTCGGTTTCATTACGTGGCGGAGGTGATGTCAATGCTCCAGTCCATACGCCATCTGGCGGTAAAAGGGCTTGTTCTTCCGCTGCCCGTCTCCGTATATTTTCTAGACGGCGTGTGTGTAATCCTCGCCTTAACGCATTACGACCTCTTGACGCCGCAGCACGTCTTGTTGCTGTATTACGAGCATTTAAGCGTGCTCTAATGGCTGCTCTCTCTTCAGGAGTTCTAGCACCTAGTCTTTTCGTTCCTGGTTGTGTTGTTCCAGTCCACTGCCTAGTACGTGCCATGTCTGCTAATTCCTCTTCACGCTGTAACTCTGCGGCACGTCTTCTTATATTCGCCAAGCGTTGTGTTCTAGTCGGTTCACCTAGTCTTCTTACTTCTCTCCTTAGAGTATTACGACCCCTTGATGCTGCGGCTGCTCTTGCTGCTTCTGCTGCGGCTGCTGCTGCTTCTGCTGCTTTTACTGCCGCTGCTGCTTCATCTGCCGCCCGCCTTGCTATATCTTCACGTACCTCGGCGTTATGGGGTGCCAAGCGTGCTGTGATTGCCGCTTGCTCTTCAGGAGTTCTAGCACCGATTGTGGTTCCTGGTTGTGCTATTCCAGTCCATGAGGTTGGCGGAGGTGGCGGAGGTGGTGGTGCCGGCGGCGGCGAGCCAGGAACTCGTGTCATAATATCACGTAGATTTGATGCCCATGTAAGCGTCCTATCCGCATTATTCCGATTTCCGTTTTTACGTGTTTGCCGTCTTGCCGCCTCAAAGAACGCAATTAACTTTTCACGCGTCAAAGGCTCCTTATTCGGCGCCACCCATTCCATCGCATCCTCAACCAATCTATAATTCGTAGCAGGGTCACGTAGCCATCCCAAAATAAACGATGATTTTATCTCATTTGATTTGCTGTAAAATGTATTTGGTATGTAATATTGATCGGCAGTCGCAATCGCATTACAAATTACATAATATGCCACATTTAACTGCTCCCGTATTACCGATGTAATTCCGTTCTTAAACACATTCTTGAATCTTCTAAAAGTTGTTCGTGGGTCTTTCGGTGGAATATAATTATTACCAAATAAGTTACGTAAAAACCATTCATCTATACTTCGTTTCTTTGACCCATCCCCTATCGGCTCCTTGTCATTTCGTGCCTTATTGAATAAATACATTAGCCACGGATGGATATTTAATACATAGTTATTTGTTACTAAATCCTTGATGAGAGTCAATTCATTCATATATTTTCCACCGATGATATAATTATTATCATATTGAATATCTGCGGTTGTAAGTATGTTTAGCACCGCCGGCAGCCCACCTTCAATATATCGTCTATTTTCCGCTTCCGTGTAAATTAGTACACCAACATCATTGAGATTTCTAGGAGCATTTGCGTCTGGGTCTGTAAAACGCCCAGACCACATACTGAACTCAGAATTATATATACGCTGTTTATCAGACATTAATACATATGGAATAAATCTATTCAAGCGACCTGCAGCTTGTTCTACAAGTTTATTACAATCGTATACTAATGCTGGATTTGGTCCTACACCTGCATTTTGATACGCAATATATATTTTATTGAGTCTCTCTTCTTCCGTTGGATTTAGTCCTAAAAACGCAAAAGTACCTTCCCTATCTGCAGTTAATGCCGTTTGCCATTCCTGTAAGAAACGTTTTAATCTATCTAATATCACAGGCTTGTCAAACTTAGTACTAAGTTTAAGTTTTTGCTGGTATTTAATACAGTAAAAGAAGTACAATGAACGAATAAATTGATCGACGTAAGACTCCTTGAGCGGAAGACCATCCTTGCCCTTTGCCTTCACTTTCTTTTTAGCACATTGTGTACTAATCTCTTCGATTGTTGGCAGAACGCTTAATGAATCATGTGGTGGTGGGGGTGTTGTAGATGATACTACAGATGGTGCTGTAATTGCCGAACCTGAATCTGCTGGACCAGCCGCCGCAACTTTAGCCGTGCCTGTATTACCTGCCGTACCTTTAGCACCAAAGGCACCATCCGTTCCTTTAGTACCAGATGGAGGTATGGGAGTTGCAGACTTATCCGCTGGTGGTGCCGTAGGTCCTACAAATACACCTGACCCTGGGGGCGATGGTGCTAACGGCTGCGGATTTTCGCCCATCTTACTCGGCACAATCAGTGTAAATAGTTTGTCAACCGGAGTTACTTCTTTACCGGGAATGGACGCTTTCATTATTAATTTAAATAGTCTGTCAACATCGTTCAGCGATTCAGGTTTCGGTTTTAAATCGTTAATTATCTGTTTGTTAATCGCAGCCGATATATCCGCTAACGGCTTCTTTGTCTTCCAATTCTCATCGTACATGTCCTGACTACGTGAACGTGCCGCAAATAACGTTTCCCACAATACAAACTGTACAGTTTCACATTCTTTCGCTAATACAAGACTGGAATCTGACTGACATTTTGGTAACTGCTTAAAAAAGTTTGCTAAATGCGGCATCAAACACTGTGCGTTCTCCAAGTTAATACCCAATGCCTTCAAAATCTTATCCTCCTCCGGCAGTAACTTATTCTTCGTATCCGCCGGATTTTTGAAGTACGCCTCACGTCGGCGTTCATCAAGTTCCGTGATAGGCAGGGTGAAACCCTTATTTGCCAAAAAAACAGTTACTGACATCTGCCCTTCCTACTTAGGCATCTGTGGATTTTATAAAGACTGAACGATCTATGTTCTGCTAGGGTTTAAAATGTATGTTCTTTTTCTATGCTTAGAACACGATGACCGAGTCAGACCATCCTACACTAATGAACTCGTTAAGCCCGGCTGGTCCCCTTGGTCCCCTTGGTCCCCTTGGTCCGACAGGACCGTTAGGACTGGAGCGCCGTGCGGTCACCTTTAAGAACCAGAAGCGCGTACTATGTAAGCAGGACCAGGTCGTCCTATGGCTACAGGAATTTTATACCATTCCGGGCAACCTAGAGAAGTTACTATCGATTCTACAAGGCAACTCCGAAATCAGCCTACGTCTAGTTGATTATTTCGTGACCAACTACGCTAAGAAGATGAATACGTCTTTTACAAAGGAGAATCGCCATTTTCTTGTATATTTCAACTACAAACGTGAACTCAATGCCTACTCCAAGCGTCTTTTTGACCCGTTTTGCCGCCGTGAACGCATTCAGTTTGAGGCACGCGGTCAGACCCCCTTTGTTACCACTGTTGGTCAGCTCAACTTCTTCCGTTGGTTCATTGAGAAGGAGATTTACGACTATGTGCTCACAAACCGTGAGTCTATTGAAAAGGATATGAATAATACGCTCAAGGAGCACTATTCCCGCTCTAATAGTACGGTATCCGCGGGAGCGTCTGAATCTCTAACAAATAGTGTGGCATCTGGTGTGTCGGCGGGTGCGGGCTCAGCAGCCGGCTCCGATATTTCCGTCGCTACGCCACCGGTGGCAGAGTCGGTCAAGTCGTCCCGTAAAAAGCGCTGCGAGCTCACCACCTCCGCTATGAAGAAGGTGAACATCCACGAGTGCGAGGTGGTTGTCTCATTTAGTTAATTGTTGGGATATAATAAGATGGGGGTCTTTGCTGTATTACTTGCGTGGGCGATACGCATATGGCACTTTGTACTATGCTCCCTAGTCATCTTTGGTGCATTGTTTTCAACGAACTTTCACGAGTGCTTCTTTATCTTACTATTACTACTCTTCATCATCGGCTCACAGCGGGTCTACAAACGCTGTATATTTACAGAGTACGAGAAAGCCGATGGGCTTCCGAGTATGTCTGAAGTTATGAAGAGCATTGTATTATATAATGATTCAACGGTCCCCTTAGCATCGTTTGAACTTATGCTCGGCAACATCTTCGTATTTATACTTGTATTCCGTATGATATCAATGGCGGTAATACCGTCAAAAATACTCTTCGCTTGACCGTTTATTTCTTTTTAAACACCATCTCCAGCACAAATAGCTGGCTCGGGTTGCGTGCTGGCAATATCTTATACTGTTTAGGATACTGCCTTACCGAATGAAGTAGTCGTACTTCGGACCAGTGCTGATAGTTCGCCTTCTCTTTCGCACTCTTAGATCTAGCATCCTTCCACTCCCGTAAATTCTTATTATGCCACGCAACACCGTAACGATCCACGCCGTTACCATCGTCCAGCGGCACTAATGCGACTGGGAAATTCTCCCAAATGCCCTTCCGTAGTTTGAGATCCGGTACCTTAAAACCGTCTAATATTTCCGCAACATTCTTGGAGTTTTTCCGTGTATTGTTTTTTGGCGACGCAGAGCGAGATTTATTATTACGCGTCTTATTACGCTTATTGGCTTCTACAATATTTCCCCATTTTGCGTTGCCTTTTAACATTGCCTGGTAAATAGGATCTGTAGCAAGTGCTTCCGCAAGTGCTTTTGATGGAGATTTCGGCGATGACATCCTTCTTAGAATGTACTATGTTTATTTGTGTCGCCAATCATCCTGTTTCGGTCTCAGTAGCTCATACGCTTGTAGTGACTGAATATCGGCTGCCGCTTTCGGTGGTAGCCAACGGTCCTGAAACTGCCGTTGTGTAAGGGACCTGTCCGTATCCGTAGCAAGTTCACGATTGTCCTCGTAGACCGCCGCCTTCATTTCACGTACAATATTACGCGACCCCTCACCTTCCGCATCCAAACGCTGCATATACGGATTCTTCGACATCATCTTCGCTGGAGGGGTAATAGGACCTGGTGGCGGTGCTACACCTAAAGAATCCGCTGTTGCCGGACCACGCTCAGGATTCGGTATATATTCCGGTTGGTTACGGTACTGAACCGTATTTGTACGGGATGCAATCGGATTCATATCCATATATGCCGGAGGGCTACGTTCAAGATTATGGGATGATACCTGTGTGGGTGGAGTTGCGTGGAAGAAGTCCCAAGCACGGCTATTAATCGCATCGCGTGCATTATACTCTCTACGTACTCGTACTACGGGACAACTTGGTGGTAGAATTGTAGGGTCACGAAGACCAGGATAGCCGTACCGCTTTGACCGTTCGTAAGCATCCCATCGGGATTCTGCCGAGTCGCCGTCCATTCTATCATTGGTAATGTTCTTCTATACGAACTATACCGCTTTGAGTGCCTTGCGAATATAAGATCTTGTAAGGAGTCTAAACCTTTGACACATTAAATAGAATAATAGGAAATGTTTCGTGTAAAGACAAGACGAGTGAAGCGTGCATCATCTCCATTGCCCGTAATTCCGCCCTCACCTATCCTTAGTCCGTCAGGACCATTAAAGCCGGCGGTCACTGATATTTCAGGGTCTGTTCCGCCTATTGCTGATATATCAGGTGCCGAGGTTGTTGTACAAGCACCTACGACATTAATGGGACGTCCTAGTTTCGGCGGAGCCGAAACTAGGCAAGCCCCCCACGCCTTTGGCGTGGGGGGACGTCTTACAAATTTCTTTGAAGCAGAATCGCACGCTGCGTCCACTACCAAGCCGTGGCTGCGTCTGGAGCGCGGACTCCGCCTACAAAAACTACGTACTTTTGCCGAATCGTATCCAGGACTATCGGTAGAAGAAAAGGAGAATCTCAATAAGGCACTTGTTAAGGCAAACGACTCCAAACTTCTCAATACGAAACAACAACTTGTTTACGAGGAGGGAAAGATTCTAAGCATCCGCGGTTTAAAAATAATACGCGATGGAGATCCAACGCACTCGGCATCCTTCAAAATTGAGGTTCACCGATTAACCAAGAAAAGAGGCACAAGTGATGCATAAAAATGTCCACTAATATAGGAATGCCCTACTCCGCATCCATTTTATGGTTGGATGATTGGATATCAGCAGATCCGCCGCTTCTTCTCGATGAGTATGACCTAACCGATTGGATAGATAATGAGATGAATGAGGCGAATAAATTCTTCATTGATAATGCCTTTAAATCTACGCGTGCGAAAAACGACGCAATTCTTATTCTCCGTGCGGTTTATTACGAGTATTTTCTGTTTTGCCAAGAGCTCGCGTTAAAAAATTTAGAGGCACGTCCTGAAAATGTAAAGCGTCTCAAAGAGTTGCCACAATCCGCACAGAAATCCGCACAATGGCACAATGAAACCCTGGAACTTCTAACAGGTCACGAGTTCGGTAGTGTGGTATACGGAACCGCAAATGGAAAAGGTTTGGTTGCCGCAAAGAAGTGCGGAACGCCGGTAGTAGTGAATGAGCACGAGCAAGCGGCGACGTCGCAGACCGTATATACCTTTGATGCCGAAGGCAAGTTATCAGCGTTCAAATGGGGTTGGCGATTTGAGCCGGTTGTACGTGACCTTTACGAGCGGTGTTTCGCCGAAGGAGAGGTATTTGACGGTTTAGGACGAATTCGGCATCCGTTTCTGCCGCGTTTAGCAGCGTCGCCTGATGGTATTATTACCAGCGGACCCCGGTGCGGACGGCTTGTTGAAATCAAGTCGCCCATCACCCGTGAGCTCAATGGTATTATTCCACCTGATTATTACTGCCAAATGCAGCTTCAAGCGGAGGTATGCGATGTGAATGCCGTGGACTACATTGAGATGCGGTTTACGTCTATGATGCTCAAAGATGCGAAGTATTCTGCCGCGGTTTCGGCAAAGAATCCGTGGATGGGCAAAATCATGGTTGTTGCTAAGCCGCCTGTAAAGGTTGCGGTTGAGCGGGAAACGGGGACCGTAATGGAAGATAAGTACGACCTTGAATCGTACGAATACCGCTATAGTCCGCTGTTTCCCTCTAGCACGGCTGGATTTGCTGAATGCTGTGCCTGGGTTCCTAACAATATAGATGGATTGGTGGTGCTGGAAGAGACGGTGTGGTACGTCTATGACTACTTCACGAAGACGGTTCCACGCAACCGCCGTTGGTGGGCAGAAGTGGGACAACCGGCGTATGAAGAGTTTTGGCGCGAAGTGGAGGCGGCACGTTTGGACGGTCGCTACGGCGAGAAGGCGATGTTTCTGTCGGAATCGGATTCCGATTCGGACAAAACGGCAGCGGTTGTGGCTGCCGATGGCGGATGGCTCGGTGTGGATTCCGACTAGCGGTAGTTTTTGCGTTGATTTGTATAGGCATCAATGGTACTTATACAAATTATTGTATTGGGGTGGTTTGGGTGGTTACTTAGCACACTGGGTTCGGCGAGGATAGTTTGTGCCCGCCGCCGGTGTCTGTCCTATTCCGCCCATTGCGGGAGCATAGAACGTACCTATAAACTCGTGGAACGGTGCTGAGCAGGAATCGGGATACTTTCGGGGATAGTTGTTTGTGCGTTGTAAGTAATTCCGGGTCTTCTTGAGCACTTCACCGGCATCGTTCTGGTAACATACTTGCGACGTCGTCTTATCCCAGCCCGCCTCTGCTTCCAATACGCCTAGCGGTTGAATGTGCGGTGCTAAGAGTTTTTCGGTCGAAACAGAGAAAGCGTCACCTGGCGAAAGCTGGTTAGGCTCCGATGCTCCTACCGGCACTTCGCCTTTGAACGTAGCCTCTTTCCAGTCCTTGAACCAGAAACGATTATTGCTTAGGTCCTCCGCCTCCTGAAAGCCTTCGTGTAGTCGGCATTTATTGAGATTTGACAGCCCTACAAGAGCTACGCCAAAAACAATGAATGAAAATACAAGCCAACCTGTAGCCACCATCTTGTTTAGGGTTGCGGTAAAAAATTGAGTTGTTTGATGCGTCCGAAATCGGCTCACACATTTCGCAACAATGGAACAGAACATGCAAGTTGTGAAGCGCGACGGACACAAAGAGGATGTAGCATTTGAGAAGGTGCAGGAGCGTATTACGAAAGCAGCGGTGGGTTTGACCGTCAACCCTACCAAGGTTGCACAGGGCGTACTTGCGCGTATTGTAGATGGTATTACGACCACCGAACTTGACAATATTACCGCAAGCCTCGCCTACTCCTGGTCCACCATTCATCCCGACTATGCCGACCTTGCCAGCCAGGTTGCTATCAGCAATCACCAAAAGAATACACCCGCTACTATGCTTGCTGTGGTAGAAGTACTAGATGCTGTTTGCGACAAGAAGGGCGAGCCGGCGTCCCTTCTAGACCCTGCGTTTGTTACGCTGGTGAAGGAAAATGCTGACTTGATTGAGTCGCATATTCACTACGACCGCGACTTTCTGCTCGACTACTTTGGACTCAAGACGCTAGAGCGTGCCTACCTACTACGTGATACTAACCGTCGTGTTGTAGAGCGTCCGCAGCACCTATGGATGCGTGTAGCACTCGGTCTATGGAGCACGGACTTGAAGCGTGCGTTTGAGACTTACGACTTGATGTCTCAGAAATTCTACACGCACGCTACGCCAACGCTGTTCAATTCCGGCACCAAGCGCCCTCAACTCTCATCGTGCTTTGTAGCAGGAACCTCAGTTCATACTATGAATGGCGTTAAATCAATTGAAGATGTTGAAATTGGTGATGAAGTTGTAACACATACAGGCAATATCAAAAGGGTCGTTCAACTACATCGTAATCCCCTCGGTGAACGCAAAATCTATGAAATTAAACCTGCTGGAACACCACGCATTCAAGTTACCGAAAATCATCGTCTTATGTCTCTTTCCGATGAACAAGAGAAATGGGGTATTAAACCTACATGGAATACTGTAGATTATCTGCGTGTAGGTGACTGGATTGCAGTTCCTAAAAAGAATGATATTACAAATAATGAACACTATGTATTTGATGTAAAAACTATTTTAGATACTATTTCTGGTGACGGCAACAAAATCTCATATCGGTTTGAGTATAATGAGGATACAGTTACACCTTACAGTTGCTGGACCCGTCGTATGCCAAACGGCAACGAGTATCCAAGTGAAAAGGTGGGATCATCCTTCAAACGCTATTGGGTATTTGACGAGGAAATGATGGAATTTATGGGAATTTGGTATGGCGATGGATGTGTATCACATGGCAAAAATTCACGCAGAGAAATGGTTCCTCATTCTATTAATATTGTCTCACATAATACA
>JAUKPS010150091.1:0-14384 GCA_032273165.1 Chlorellidium tetrabotrys | reverse complement strand
GTGGAATCAGGCTTAGAAAAAAGACCCGCCCTTTGTAATACAAACTCATCCGGCATCTTGTCTTGCTTCGAGAAGTTACATCGACGGCATGCAGCCACTAGATTCTCGGGATCATCTGTCCCACCTTTCGCCACGGGAATGATGTGATCGACTGTCGTTGCATCCATGCCACACCAATGACACTCTCTTCCATCCCTTGAGAGTATGCGTAGGCGAAGCTTCTTCCATTGCGTAGAGTTGCTCTTACGCTGTGAATGTAGCGTCATCTCAATAGTGACCCTTCTTGATATGAAATCTCCACGCATTACACATAGAACCATATCTCCCTTTGATGTACTTGATTGTGGCGTCTATCTGACGATAAGGATCTAAATCCCTGTAATGAGTTGATCGCATCTGTCCAAGCCCGTAGTGGCTGCCATTCTTTGCCATTGGATTCCATCGAGATTCTTTGTAAATTATCTTTGATAGACAGATGTATTGAGTCTCATTGATGATTCGAGAATGTGCGTAAAGCTTGTAATGATCTGATGGTGATGCCTGTGCGGGTTGCATCTGTAACGAAAGCGAGCCTACGAATAGGCATAGAATCCCCACAACCGCGAGTCTCTTTAGCGAGCTACACGCCCACAGGCGCTCGCTTGCAGAGCTAGACGGTAGCATGAGTGTCAAATCTATCGAGTTATCCCCAAGAGATTGAACGGGCTCTCGGCGTGTTGTCCACAGGTTATCCACAGGCTTCATTCTGCACCATGCTCTTTCCAACACTTCTCGCAATGTACGACTTGACCGGTCTTTGGATAGTTTCGGATCCATACTTCGTCAGCTAGTGAGCCGCAAAATGTACATTCGAGCATATTCTTAAAGTTTGGATGACTCATTGATGTCCCCACCCATTACCCTTGAAATGGATTGGATTGGCTGTCCAAATTCGCGCCATAGGTATGTCACAGCCGTCGCAATATGGATCGCGTTCGAGCTGATCGTCCATGGCTCGTTTGATTGTCTTCGTCTTGCCACAGACTTCACATCGAAAGTCATATTCAGCCACGGGCGTCCGCCTTTTGATTGACGCCCATGACTCCACAGCTGAGACATTGCACAAGTACCACATCGTCCCCAAGTGGGAATTCATCCTCAAATACAGAATGATTTGTGACCTTCTTTTCAACCCTGCATTGGAAGCGTAGCTTCTCCATGGCTCGATCTCCTTAAATTCTCGATGGGATGTAGATTGTATTGTTCGACCCAATAAGTCGGTTGATCGCGTCTGCGCCATTTCTGATTCTTAGCAATTGCCACCGGAATCCAGCCCTTGAGTACATAATTCGGGCTCTTGCCTGTAACCAGGATTGCAATGTCTGTGTTGCGGTCGCTGTCGTAGATGATGAGTGATCCGGAATCGTATTTCGTCCATTTGACTTCAATGATTGACCCGACATCGGCTGTCCGCTTGAATCGAGAAGCTCTCGGATTAAAATCCTCGATGCCGAAATACTTCGCCACAGCAAATTCGGCTCCAATGGATTCAGCCACTTCAAGAATGTAATCGTGGAAGTTCAATTGTTTGTTGTATCGGCTTACATGATCCGGCTGACCGTCAATCTCGTCCACTCGTTCAATGGCGACTCGAGCCGCGTCCCATTCTTGCTCATGTGAGATTTTCATCCTCATTTGCAAGACTCACAGAACCACAAAATCTTCAATCCGTCATGTGTCTCGTATCTGCCCATCGTAAGCGGCTGCCACTTTTGACACTTATCGCACCAATCGATTTCGAGTGGCTTGTGCTCCCGAGTGACTGTGCCATCGATGTGAAATGTCGTAGCTTCACCGTTCAATTTCTGCATGAATAATTCGCCCATGATTAGCCCTTCGCCTTCTTCTCGGGAAATCGCTTTGTGAATTCGCAAGCATTACAGACAAAGACGAATCCACCATCGGGACGATCCCACTCGTTCACATGAGTGAATGAATCGCAATAGTCACAATTGTCCACGCCACCAAATCCGGCGAATCTGTAATCCTCGAATTTATTGATGAACCCGCTCATAGCTGCACCTTCCAAGTTCCATCCGATGCCAAGACATACCAAATCGGCGAGCATTGATTCGCCTTAAGCTTCTCGGTACAGACATGCCCTCGATATGCCTTGCCCGCTTTGGTCGTGCCTTCTTTCAAGAGCATGTGTCCATGTGCGCAGATTGGAGATTCTGATACCAATTCGCCGCCAAGCTGAGATTCAATCTCTTGCACGGCTGTCTTGGCTGTCGTGAATCCTTCTTCCCAAATTGGGCGCTTCCACGGATCCTCTTCGACGAATGTCTTTGGCATGTGTTCGACTTGCTCCATATTTTCACGGCTTGGCTTCTCGTCCGTACCTAAGACCACCGAAGCGCATCGCCCAATCGCCGAGCTGACCGTATCTTCTACATACCAGCGTTTCATTTGGGCGTTATAGGCTCCAACCATTCCGTGCGCGTAATCGATAGCCGCCGGCTTCTCGTCTTCGTAATGGCGGAAGATTCGGCACTCGATAAGAATGAATCCCTTTTCAGGCTGCCAATCGATGATTGATGTCTCGATGCGGTTTGTTGGGAATGTGGCGTGAAGTCTCTTGACCTTCTGATTGACCGTCTCGTAATTGTCCAAGAATCCCATGGTCACTCACGACCTTTTGCCTTGGTGATTGCCATACCGCGGCGCATTCCGATCGCCTTGCCTTCTTTGTATCCGTCATTTCGTCCAACGTAATAGCCACAGACCAACATGAAGATGTGAGTCATGACAAGGATGATTTGTAGAACTGTCATTTTGTTGCTCCCGTCGGGAACTACTGAACTTCGCTCCCTGCGTAAAGAGTGAAGCAAATGTCTGACAAGGTCAAGATTCAGGCGTGGATTTCGGCGTGTCTTCCCCGATTTTTGGCTTGTCTTTGAGTCCGTTGGATGCAAGTACAGAGCCAAGTGATCCGGTCAAAAATATCGTCAGGGTCGTGAGTAGCTCGATAAATGCTCGATCGTTTGGCGCTTGGTCGCCAAGCGGCTGAGTAACGAAAATAAGAGCGTAAAGCATGCCGCCCACGGAAAACATGAAAGTCAGAGCCAAAGACACTCCAATGAAGACGATGAGTCTCGCCTTCAGCTGCTCATTTGTTAGTCGTCTTTGATGTAAGCCCATTTGGATTTTCCCCATAGATGTCTTCGGTGCAGACTCCGGTCGCTTTACATTGCGGCGGATTACACTCCGGCTTTTCCCAATTTTCAAATTCTTGGCATTCATATCTTGTCCATCCTTGATAGGCACAAGACGAAAGCCCTAGCAAAAGACCCGTCGCCAGAGCTCCCGTCAAGACCTTCCGAATCACTTCCCCGTTGATCCGAAAGCTGTGTCGTTTGGATTCAAGTATCGCAAGATGACCGGAAGCACGGCAGCGAGTCCCGCGCCGGCGATTGCCTTTGGATCCTGATTGCCTGACATGTACACGGCGATTCCAGCCGCTAGGAATGAGCGCGCCCATGAGGCTGCCATTGCTTTGAGATTTGTCATTTCTTTTTCTCCTTCTTGAGAATGGATTTCTTTGGCGCTTCGACTTCGATGATTGGAAAGTCTCCCTTGTACGGGACATACTTTGGACGACCGAAGCCGACCACTTCTTTGCCCACGGTGCGAGTCTTGACCATTACCATTCCGCCGTTGCGCTGATCGCCTGTGCCGGATGTATTGCCTTCGATGGTCGTGATTGTCTTTCCATCGATTCCGACGACGATTCCCACATGCGAAATCCGATCGACTCCGTCATGTGGAAAGTCCATGAAAGCAAGATCACCGATTGACGGCGTCTCACTCCATCGAGAAATCTCTTTGAATTTGTGAGCGCCCACAGCTGTGGAGACGACGGAGTGAACTTTGACTCCTGCCTGTGCGAGCACCCAATTGCAGAATGAGCCGCACCATGGCAGACCGTCCGCCTTTGTAAATTTGCCGTACTTCGTCAGATTGTCGCCTTCTTCAATTGTGCCAATCTCGGCTTTTGCAATTTCTAAAGCGAGCGCAGCTGTGCCGTTTGGGTAACTCATGCTAAAAGCGCCGCAGCTTCTTCAGCTGTGATTCCCAGTCTTGACAAAATGGCTTCTTTTGCAGCCGCGTCATCTAGAACCTTTTGAGCTTTATCAGCATTTTCTTTGATATCTTCTTGATATTTCTTAAATTCAGCGGTGGTCATCTCACGATCTATCACTTCGTTGGTTTCCGCATTATGAATTCTTATAGTTGGATTTGGCATTATTTGACTCCATATACTAGAACTGTGCCGGATGACCAGTTTCCACCAGGGTTTGTTATTGCTAAAGAAGTAATCGCAGAACTAGTCCGGATTGTGCCTGTCTGTGTTTCATTAACTCTTGCGCTTCCTGAACTTAGAAAGTTTGAAGTTAAGTAGAAAGGTTTGTAATTGCTAGTGCTTGCATAGTCAAGAATCTCTAAAGAATAAGAGTTTGCAGAATCTGTTCTCAATGAATCGACACTATAGTTAATAAAAATGGTTGATCCGATTGCTGTTGTGTATGACTTTCCGCCGCCAGAAGTTCCACCAAATACATTTAGGTCGGTGATGGTAGTCGATGCGTTTGGATCGATTTTAGCGTAGCCATTAGAACTTGCGTTCGTGGCGCCATAAACAAGGACTAGAAGATTCTTATAACCACCGAAACTGTTAATTGTTGTAGTTGCACCCGAAAGCGTCGTGGTTGAGATTAAAGTCATCCCACCACCCGCTGAATCAGACCATTTAAGACCAGTTGCAGCCGTAGAGTCAGCTGTAAGAACCTGTCCATTTGTACCGACCGCTAGACGAGCCGGTGTGTCCGCAGCCGTCGCAGCAATGAGATCACCCTTTGCATCGACGATTGTATTCTGAATTGCATTTGAGTCATCTTGTGCTACCCAAGTGAAATCAAGATCTGTGCCGGATGCCTTTGACAGCACTTGTCCAGTTGTTCCACCTTTGAGATCTACAAAAGACGCATCGATGCTGTCTCCAAGAGTCTCGATTGCGGTCGCCCCGTCTTTGACCAAATCGGTCGAAGTCGGCACGCTCCACCCAAAGTTCGGCGTCGTGGTTGCCATATTGTCTCCTTTAAGCGACGATGAATGCGTCGTCCCAGATAAGTGTATTTGATAGTGTGTTCCAAGTCTCCGCGCCACTCACATCGTTCCACTTCATGGCTTGAAGCGAGAATTCCGTCGGCGTCAGATAAATGGAAAGCGTCAGGGAATTGATACCGGCTTGAAATTGCCAGCCTTCGATGAAGCCTTGAAAGCGTGTTCCCATGTTGATTGGTAAATCGTTGATTGTTACCGGCATTCCCATGAAGACTCTGAGCATATTGTCTCGGTCTGAATCATCGATTTCCGGTGATCCGATTGGGAATGATATTTGATTGAAATTGGCTCTTGGATAAGCTCTGAGTTCAAGATAGAAAGCAGCTTGGGATTCTGCGTCGGCTTCATTTTCCAAAGTCGTTTGAATGGATTGAGCCAAGGTTCCATATACATCGATGGACGCTTGTTCGAAATCTGAGACTTGCTGATTGTTTTTGTACTTCACGGTGATGGAATTTCGGACATCGCCGGATCTAGTTGCTAGCTGAAGACCCGAAGCAAAAGCGTCATTGGCACTTAAATCAATGTAGCCATTTGTGGACAGATAGGAGCTGCGATGAGTGCTGTCAGCGTAAGAGATTTGACCCGCAGAATTTTCGTACAGATAACCCAAGCCTGAATTTGCCAAAGCTGCCACAAGTGAATACGCATCGGTGACATTGGCTGTCCGATTCGTCAATTCGTAATTGCCCGCATCGATTTCGCCTAGCCCTGAATTCTCGGCATTTGCCCAAGTCGTCGTTGAATTGTATGCCGCCCATGTTAAAGCTGCCGGAACTTCATTCCAAGCGCCGTAAAGAATGCCTTGCAAAATCTCATAAATTTGTTCGCCGTCTAGCGCCTTAGCCAAGACGCCTTCTGTGAGTACCTTGGGAAGCCTTGAGAGCGCCCCTAGAGCTGTGATTTGGATTGTCTGAGTGACTCCAATGGATCCACCTGATTGAACGCCCACGATGATGTCTGTGATAGAACCGCCGAAGAGAGCTACCGGATCACCATTTGAGTCATTCACATAGACCGTCACGCTTGAGTTGATGCTCGGATTGAATGCGGTGTCATATAGGTTGATGAGAGTTAAATTGCAATATCCGGCAATGGCTTGCGTGTAAATGTCATTGCGACCGGAAGTTAAACTCATATTGGCAAGAGTGACATCTTTGTACTCCACGCCATCGATTTCAATGCTCCAAACCGGCGACCAAATGCTCACGAGACAAAAGCCAATCGGTTGGCGCCAAGTGTGCCGCGGGCATTTGAGCGATTCAACACATCGACGATTGTGCGAGCTGTGCCTTCGGCGTCGATTGCGCCGTTCACGGTGATGTTGATTGTAGATCCGCCCATTGCGCTATTTGGGACGATGGTGCCGCTTGAATTAGGGACAAAGAGCTCCGCGCCCTTCTCGCCTACGACATAGGGAGTTCCTGCCGATACTGACCCGCCATTGGCACGAAAGCCACCGAAAGCGCTCGAAATGACTCCGGCGATACCTTTGACGGCGGGATTGTTTGCCACAAGTGAAATCAAGCTTCGGATTGAGCTCACCACGGAATTGATAATTCCGAAAAGAGTTTCGAATCCGCTGATGAGACTTCCGACGACATTGATGACTACTCCGAGAGCGATACCAATTCCCTGAATTGCAAGCTTTAAGACGCCGCCCATGAATGGAGCCACGAAGTCTTTCAAGAATTTGAACAAAGCCATGAATTCTTCTTTGTTGCCCATGACGGCATTTTTAATCTGATCGAAAGCAAATTTGATGCCTTGGAGTACCGGTTGAAAGATTGAGACAATCAATTCAATGACATTCTCGAATGTACCCTTGAGCCCATCGGTGCCGCCGATTGAATTGATAAAAGTTGCGATTGTTGGAATGACTTTATTCACGACGGTGTCAATCATTGGAGTGATTGCATCGAGAACGAATGATCCGATTGTCTCTTTGCCTTCATCGAAAGCAACTTGGAGACGAGCCATCTTGCCGGCAAATGTGTCAGCTTGGACGGCAGCCTGTCCACCAAAAGTCTTAGCGAGTGAAGCTGTAATCTCATCGAGAGACATGGTCTTCAGCTGTGCAGCTGTAAGCCCAACGCCTAGCTTTGAAAGAGCGCCGGTGTTGCCTTCGGCTGCCTTTGCCATTGCATTGGTGACAGCTTCGAGAGACTTGCCTGAGCCCGCTGAGACATCGAGTGCAACTTGCTGAAGCTTGAGAGCCTCTTCCGAATCCTTTGTGGCACGGACAAAGCGTTCAAAGCTTGGACGAAGCTCATCGTCTGTCTTGCCTGTTAAAAGTGAAGTTTTGAGAATCTGATCCTCGACGGCTTTGATTTGAGCATCGGTTGCGTTGGTAACATTTTGTAATGTAGTCGCAAGCTTTGCTTGAGCCTGTTCGTCAGCGATTGCAGATTCAACGCCTTGCTTGAGAAGTACCGCTCCATACGCGAGCGCAGCTGCGCCGGCGACAGCAAATGCCGCCCCTGCCGCTTTGCCAAATTTTCCTACTTTATCGCCAAAGCCTTCGACTTCATTTGTCGCACCTTTGACGCCGCGCTTGAGTTCATCGAAGTCAGCGTCAAAAGTGATCTTGACTTTTGGAATTCCTGCCATTAGTCGAGCCCCGCTTTCTTGACGACATCTTGAACCATCTGAGCATATTCACGCGCCACGATTGGCACATAATAATCAACCGCCGGAGTGATCCAATATCCGCGCGGATTCTTTGAAGCTTTGAATCTGTCTGTGTATGGACGCCCGATGCTATCGAGACCAGGGTGCGATCCAAATTCCGTTCCCCATAGCAATGCACCGGCGGGCGCAGCTTGCTGCCGAACCCTGCCTTTGCCTGACTTTGAAGTTTCGCCGCCGTACTTACGACCGACCTTCTTTGATCCACCAATGTCCACTCGAATCAATCGATCGCGCTTTGCTGTAATTGTCTTAGCGACAAGCTTTGTTTGTGGAGCCGGTGCCGATTGGCTGAACATTAGAAGCTGACCAGCAAGACGCTGAGACATTGGAAGAGCTTTAGATCTGATTTCATCTTGAGTCTCTTTGTCAAGAGCATTCAATAAGCCGATGAGATTGCGAAATTCCACCGGATCGACGGTGATATCGAATCTGCCTCTTCCGGCTTTATTTGCCATTTCTTTTCTCCAAGATCTCGATTGCTGTGACAATCTGCTCCGCCGTATGCCACTCGCTCATTGGGATATTGGTCGCAATGGCGAGCTCGACAAGAAGTCGATTTAGGCTTCCGACGGCGTAGCTTTTGGGCTATCTGTTTCTCCCGTTTGCACATCTGCGACGGTGTCGCACCATGCCTCGAACGGCTTGACAGGCTTGCCGGCAGCTTCGCGCTTCATGGCGTTATATGCCAAGAAGAGAAGATCAGAAATTCCAATCTTTTCACTCGCTTGCTGAATGCTGAATCCTGTCTTTTGTTCCCATTTTGCCCACTCCGGTGGAGCTGCCACATAGGTGACAGCCTCGCCGGATGTGTATTCAATTGTGATTTGTGTCTTCATTTATTTGCTCCCGTCTTAGTTTTTAGCTGAATGTCTCGGTAGGTGTACCGACGACCTGAAATGATAGCGACACAGTCTGAGCGTCCGGTGCTGATCCGCCTACGCTTGGGAATGTCGGCAAGATATTGCAAGCAAAGACCGAACCTGTTGCGGCTGTGACTGAAGCTGCGAGTGTTGTATTTGGTGATGATTCGCAAGCTGTCCAAAGTGATTCGCAGAGTGAGCCTGAAGCTCCCCAATCTGCAAGCATTTCCACATTGAGAGTCCAGCTGTCATCTATCGCTTTGTAGGCGCGACCATCAAGTGTCTGATATGTCTCGATGACATGGTCTGCTTCGAGTGTGACTGATGTTGCTTGTGCGTCGTAATTTACGGTGGCGATCGTCAAAACAAGATCGCGTCCGGTGATGACGGTCGTTGGCATAATTACTCCTAGTTAGTTTGTGTGTATTGGGTTGATAGTTGAATCTCGCAAGCGATGATTTCTGATCCGCTTGCAAGCGTCATTGGGACAGGATTAGACACGCTTCCCACCGTGTAACCTGACGGAATAACCGCCAGAATGCTCATGATGAGTCTTTCGATATTGTCCAGAGAAGCCGCGTTTGAATACGGCGCAACTCCGACGGTGAGTCTGAAATTGATTTTGACACGAGTTGAAGTGCCGATGAGATTTGGCTCGAGATATGGCACATCCGGCACGATGGCAGCAAATGGCACGGATGGCGCTTCCGGTACATAGTCGTACACATTGGCAGCCACGCTCGAGATTGCTGTCTTCAAAGTGCCGCGGACATTGACCGCGATGGATGATGCTGTCATGCGAGCATCGCTCCGGTGTCGAGAGATTTGCCAAGAATTCCGATCACACGATTCAAGAGTGAGCGACCCATGCGATACGGGCTCACTTGGAAATCAATGCCTTCGATTTGTCCGCCGGCAGCTGTAATTGATTGAAAGACTTCTACCGAAATGACAATGATTGCTTCATAGACGGCGGGATTGCTTGCATAGATTGTCGCTGCGTCTTTGCCTGAAAGATATGTGTCGCCGTGCGGAATGACCGCATTCATAGCGATATCCGCGTTTGTCTTCGCGTAAGAGAATGAGTATTCGCCATCGACGACCGTGACGGTGTATGTGCCATTAAATGTCGCGTCCACGCCTGAGACGACCACACTTGATCCGACGATGTAATTGTGCGGAGTGTTTGTGTTGAGTGTTGCCACATTGGAATCGATGCGGCGATGTGTTACAGCTGAAGAATAAGAGACAAGAAGCGGCAAAATCGTGAGCTCGCTAGTGTCAATCACCTTTTGAAGATATGCGTCATTGTAGAGAGAAGAGCTCACGCCTAGCACAGAACGAAGTTCTGACGGAGTGACGATTGACATGAGCTCTTCCCTTTCTACTACTCGAGCGCCACGGGAGCGCGACGCTCGATGATTAGTGTGTCGTGATTACGACTTATTTACTCCGAATGCACCAGCGGCAATCTTTGTCGCCACGGCACCAAACGAATAGACGCCCACAGTAATAGATCCGTCAGCTGTTGATTCAGCGCGTAGCTGATAGCTTGGGCTCTCGTACCATGTGTACGCGTCAGGGTTGATGATCATGATTGAATCATCTGTGTCTGTTGTTGCAGCTGTGTTAGCTGTAACGAAGAGATCAAGACCCGCAACACGACCGCGAAGTGATGTTGGAGTTGCAAGACCAGGTTGGTTCATTGGCTGAGTTACTTCGTTATAGATCGGACGACCTGAATCATTTAGACCCATGAGATTCGACCATTGTGAAGTATTCACCAAGATGTTGCGAGCGAATGGATTCGCAAGACCAGCTGTTGCACCATAGACAGATGCAGCGCCACGACCGATAAAGGCGAGAAGCTCTGCCGCTGTTGGATATGTTGCGATTCCTGTTGAGTCAGCTGTTGCGCCGGCTACGAGAACGCTGTTTGTGTATGTGTCCTGCTGCTTTGCCATGGCTGCGACCATATTTGAGAGAAGCTCGTTGAAGAAGACGGGCGAAGTGCGCTGAAGCAATTCAACCGAGAACTTTTGCTGTCCTGCGAACTTCTTGACATCGACAGATACGAATGCAGAATTCTGATCTGTCTCTGTGAATGCTGCATCTTCGGCGACTGTTCCTACCGCGGGCGCAACTGTAATTTTTGGGATTTCGAAGGTCATACCAGCGTCGGGCAAGGTGCCACGGCTGATTGCATCGATTGATGGACGGACAGTTGTTGAAAGTCCGTTGATGACTTCAGCAAGCTGACGAGTTGGTACAAGACCAGCGTTGTCGGTTGTGTTGTCAGCTGCGAGTACATACTGACGAGCGTCTTCGTTGCCCATTGCTGCCATGATCTTGTTTTCAAGATACTTAGCAGCTGTGAGCTCGATGCGTGGCTTTGTGTAAGCGACTGACTTGACAGACGCTGTTACTGACTGTGCGGCTTCGACCGTCTCGACGGTGTCCGCGTTTGTGACGGTGTTTTCCACTTCGTCTCCTTCTGTTGTTGGTGTTGGTGTTGCATCCTCTTCCGGTGTGGATTCGGAATCTTCTTCTTCGGTTGCAGCGACTTCAGCGACGCGAGCTGATCGCACCGCCGGCTCTGATACAAGCGCGACGCCTGTGAGCTCTCCTGCCAAAACGCGCATTGTGCCGTCCTTCTCGTTGATGTAATCATCGACAGCAAGCTCGATAGAGAAGCCATCGCGAAGACCTTCGGAAGCTTCTACAAGAGCGTCATTGCCGGCTGTGGTATTTGCCACCTTGAAAGTTGCATTGATGCTCATCTGATCGTCAGACAAAGAAATCGAAAGTGGCTTTGCAATTCTGCGAGTGCGATCATGCTCAAGATTAAGCAAGACATTCTTTGGCTGAATTGAGCCCTTAGCAAAGACGACTTTGCCGGTTGATGCGTTTGCAGCTTCTTCAAATGCCACGATGCGTCCGGTGATCGTGCGCGATTCTGAATCTGCCGCTGTGATTGTCATTGGTGTGGTGAGCTTCATCCGATGATGTCCTCTTCTTCTTGAATTTGCTCGATGCTCATTGCACCGATGCGATTGAGAATTTCATACACTTGCGCGCGCTCGTAAGGATTGCCACGCAAGAAATCGTCAAGATCGTAACGAATGTACTGTGAAGCCGGCGTGAAATCTGTGAGTGATAGACGCTGCTCGATGATTGTCAGGATTGGGCGAATTGAAAAGTCAATGAGATCACGGCGTTGATTGACAGCGTTTGAATATGTCATTGATGACGGATCAGCTGAAGCGAACCATGCCGGCAAGCCAATCGCACGGCAGAGCTCGAGCGCCAAATAATTTCTTGCCTCATTCATTTGGAGATTCTTAGGGTCGTACCCAATTGTGTCCATCTTGATGTCAGCGTTTAAGAATGTGACAGCCTTTGAAGCTTTATTCTTGAACGCATTGATGAGAGAGGCGACGCGATCTTTTGGAAGCTGTACGCCATTGCTTGACAAGACAATCTGTGGAATTGGATTGAGTGCGAAATCGTAAGCCGCTTTCTCAAGCGCGTGAGCTGCGCGCACGGTACGACCGGCGCGATTGAGAAGACCTTCTTGCATATTTCCGAAGACGACTAGATCAGAAGCGTCAATTGAATAACCATCGATGCGATAGCCGACGACTTCTGTTGCGAGAGCATCGGTTTGCACTTCTACGCGCTCCGGTGCAATGCGCTCCATTGATTGAATGCGTCCGGTGTCTGCATATCTTGTAAGTACGCGAGCATACGCAGCGGGACGGAAAAGCAAATCTTCCGCAATCCACGCCCAAAATTCTGCGCCGGTGATTCGTGGATCCGGTTGATTGATTACGCGAAAGCTTGCGACGGTTTCGTTTGTCTCTTTGACTTTTGTCTCGAGTGGCAAAGATGCGACGGTGCTGCAAATTATTCCGCGAGCGCGGGCGATTACGGGAACGCCCATCGCTTCGGATCGTGTAGCTGTCTGACCAAAAGCAAAGTACGGAGATCCAATTGCGTCAATTGCATTTACAGGCGCAAGAGAAGCGTCAATCTGTACTTCAGCCTGAGGCTGCGCCGGTGCTAAGAAATTGAATAATCCCATGCCCTAATTCTAAGGATCCGATACATCTAACCGATCATGATGTCAAGATCCGTCTCTGGGCGTGTCGCGTAATGTGTGACAAGCGCAGATGCAACCGTCGCGCAGACAGTCGATTGAGAAGCTCTCCGCCCAATTGTCCAACCACCATCGCCGAACGGCAACCGCGCCGCAGAGAGGATCTGTTTTGTTAATTCCGGTTGATTCCCGTGTCGTAGTCTCTTCGATGTTATTGCTCCCAAAAGTTCGTCGCAAGATTGACCGTACAGAGCCCCGTCTATATCGGCGATTGGGATGCCGGCGGGTTGAAGTCTAGCCGCAATCGCTGAAGATGTACGGCGCGAATAGGCAATGACTTCCACGGGATATTCTTGGAAGTGTTCGGCGATGTCGTTCGCGATAGCTTTATCATCGAGCGAAATTGGATTGTGCCAAGTCCGGACAAGCTTGACAAAGAATTCGCCGTCAGACATTTGCTGCCCAAGTACGAGAGCGGCGTCGCGACGATCCGGTGAACAATCCAAGCCAAACCACACGGTCTTTTCGCGATCGACTTCATAATCATCCATCCCACATTCTGCCCACTCGCCGGCGGGAATGGCGCTCGAGATTGTCTGTACCCATCGGCACAAGACCTCGGTGCGAACCACATCCGGCGGATCATTCATTACAGCTCTGAGATTGTCGATGTGTACCGTGTGACCCAAAGCGGGATTTGCCTTTGCAGCTCCACGCCAAAATTCAGGGGAATCGTCAATCTTGTCGTAATCGCTTGACCATTCAAAGAATCCGATGTCATCCGTTGATCCACCGGCTGCGCCGATTCCACGCTCTCGAATCTGATTCAGAACGAGACTGTGCTGATCGCCGGCGTTGGAATATGACCACAGCTGTGGATTCTCCGCCGCCATCATCGTGTACCGGAGAGATGCCCAAGTCGTCTCATCCTTGAGCTCTCTTGTCTCATCGATGTGGACGGTCGATGGCTTGGAAATTCCGCGCGCCGCCGATGCTCCGGCTTTGACCATGTACCGACCGCCGCCAAATTCTGAAAGAAGCTCGATTTCCTCGGATCCATGAGCCCACCGGATTCGCTTTACCCTTCGAGCCAATTCGTCATTGCCTTCGATTGCCTGTACTAGATCACGAAATGTCTCGAGAGAAGTCGTCAATCGATGAGCCGTTCCGATTTGAAGTTTGTCGCCCCACTCAAACAATCCCATGAGGATGCGTTGCTTCATGAATGTCGTCTTTCCTTGCTGCCGTGCGACGACCAATTGGACAAGAGGATGCAACCATCTCCCGTCAGGCTTCACACGATGAGCTTCAATCGCAAGCCACTCTTGCCACGGCATAAGCGGGAATCCGATGCTATTGCTGAAATCGATGAGCTCTTGCCCACGCGTAGCAAGATCCGGACGCAATCTTGAATGGATTCTTGGAGTCGTGGAGCCATAGAGCGTCTCTGAGATGGGCTCTAAAGCCTGTGTGAGCCGATTTGAGCCTATTGGAACCACATTGGTCATGTCTGTACCTTCTTGAGCCATCTCAATGCCTTCTTGATTCGTTTGGTGGTGAAATAGAACCGC
>JAUKPS010150090.1:0-71536 GCA_032273165.1 Chlorellidium tetrabotrys | reverse complement strand
TTTATTGGCATATTTGTTTTAAATTAACATTTTCATCCTTCCGCGAAACGATATAGTACCACGTGACTAACATTCAAACGTTAGTAAGACAATTTATAACATCTACATATGAATAATATTAATTATTAATAGGAACATTTTCCTTTGTTAATTGTGGTTGTCCAGTGTTTGTCACAAGATGGCGCCAAACAGTAATCTTTGTTGGAGCGGAGGGATTTTAAACATACAAGTAGTACCGGCTATGCGTTATTACTTTGGAGCGGTTATTATTTGAAAAGAACGAACCTGCAAATGTCTCAACTGACCAATCAGAATCAAGCATTCCAGAGAGCCGTGTAATAAATTTACTTAATGATTAACTTGCTTGCTTATCTCAAGTGAAAGGGCATGACATATATCTTTTTTGCATGGAGAGAAAGATACATAAAATCTTCACAAATGAAGGTACTTTACCATCTGCTAATTTTACCATCTGCACTTCCAGGGCTTTCAAATTAACACTCAAAACACGTTAAATGAAAAGGTACATTGGCGGGAAATTAAATATGTGAATGGAAAATGATTGTTACATAAAATTAATTAGGAAGAAGAAGAAGAATGTAACACTACCATTGCTACTTGCGGCTACGGCGAGCTACAACCGCCTCCCTTGATGCATTGTTTGTGACCGCCATTCATGAATATTCATGATTTTATTGATGGGAATACTTACCGATTTAATTGTATGACATCATGGCGATGACGAGTTATTGATAAAATCGATAAAATGCAGTTTGAGTTAATCTTGCTAAATAAATCGTGGACCCGTACTGTTAATTGAATAGCGTTACTTCGTCACATATTGAGTTTCTTGTTAAAGATACAGACTCTTGCTTAATATACATGGTTAAGGGACAAGCAAGAACGTCGATGAAATATCACAAACGTAACACGGGTTGTTAGGGGGAAAATTGAATTAACGGGGGTAATTGATAAACAAACTTGCCGTTTATAGGACTTCATCGAGATAAGTTTTGGTTGTGGTTCCTAGAAGGAAGTTTAAATGGGGATTATTATCTCAGAACCCAATAATTTAATTAAAGTTAATGTAATCATCCATTTATCACGTTTAGCCGACTTATTGTCAGGAAAAATCAAGAAGTCAACTATCCCCAATTTATGATCTAATCCGTGTCATTTGTGTTCACCTAGCGCCTATCAGTATTATTTTGAAGTACAACTATACTATAGTTACTACCCTATATTAAACATGTTTAAAATAACTCAACTTGAAAGGGTTTTATTCATAACTATTTTAAGACGATAACTATAGCAATTCAATGTGACATTGGAAATCAAGCAAGTTAATTTAGTGGTTCCATGGGTTCAATTACAGTAGACTTGTGTATATTTTAACTGGAATTTATGTTGAGTTTACATAATATACTCATTAACTGTGAGTCAATTCCGGAATTGTAGTTTGTTTTCCCTCCTCAATTTAAACTATTTGTTTTAAAGTTTTCCAACCAGAGTTAACCTAAGACATAACTTCGGTATCAATGATAATATTCATTATCCAAAAACAACAACAAAGCATAACAAAATCAGGTACACATATTATAAGTAATTAAAAAAAATCGGGTAGGCCCTTTAGTCGTCGACACAAATCTTAAGGCCTAATTAACTTTTAGGAGTTTTTAAAAATTGACTAATAAAATGGACAATTTATAGTTATTTTATCATATTAACCACTATAATATGATGAAATAATGATAGACAATTCATAGTTGATACTTATATTTCAAGAGTCGTTTTTTAATTAATAATTTACCACTTCCAAAAATTTTACAAATTCAGGGTATGCGTCCATGGGAGGTAAAACATATTGACACCATGGACCTTTGGAAATTTGGAGATGTTAAGAATTTTAGCTCTCTAAATCTTTTGGCACATGTTTTAGGCATTCCTTCGCCGAAGGATGAAATAGATGGCAGTATGGTTGCCAAAACCTTTTACGAAGAAAAAGACCTTGAAAAAATAGCTAAATATTGTAAAAAAGATGTGATCACATTGGCCCGGGTTTATAATCGCTTTGCGGGATCAGGAAATTTAAACGATGATGATATTATTTTTGTGTAACTTCAAACAAAAATTTAAACACGCTCTTATATGGCGCCTCGTATAGCAATAATTGGTAGCGGAAGTTGGGCAACAGCACTTGCAAAATTACTGCTAAATAATACTTCAAAAATAAACTGGTTCATTCGTAAACAAGAAGATATTGACCTGTTTAAAGAACACCACAACAATCCAAAATATTTAAGCTCGGTTGAATTTGATATTTCTAAAATAATTTTTTTTGATTCCGTTGCTGAGTGTATTAAAAATTCTGACTTTATTATTCTTGCCATTCCTTCTGCTTTTTTACATACCTCTTTTTCAGATTTGAAAGAAAGTGATCTAAAGGATAAAATTATTTTTTCGGCCATTAAAGGTATCGTACCCGAACACAATTTAATTGTTGGCGAATATTTAAACACAATTTACAATGTGCCCTTGCAAAACATTGGCGTTATTACCGGCCCGTGCCATGCAGAAGAAGTGGCCATGGAAAAATTAAGTTACTTAACCATTGCTTCTCAAAACACCAAAAATGCAACTACTTTAAGTAATTTATTGAATTGCCGTTATTTAAGGTCATCGGTTAGTGATGATATTTATGGAACTGAATATTCTGCCGTTTTAAAAAACGTAATTGCTGTTGCCGGCGGTATATGCCATGGCCTTGGTTATGGTGATAATTTTTTAGCTGTGCTGGTAAGCAACGCTATCCAGGAAATAAAACGCTTTGTGGATGAAGTGCACCCAATAGACAGAGATATAAATGCTTCTGCTTATCTCGGCGACCTTTTGGTAACAGCCTACTCACAGTTTAGCCGAAACCGTATGTTTGGTACGATGCTTGGAAAAGGTTACGGTGTTAAACGCGCGCAATTAGAAATGAATATGATCGCCGAAGGTTATTACGCGGTGAAATGTGTTTATGAAATAAATAAGAAATACAATGTACACATGCCAATAACAAATGCTGTTTACAATATCATTTATAAAAATAAAGATGCCGGAAAAGAAATAACCGAATTGTCTAACCTACTATCATAAGCTTTGAAAAATTTTGCACTTGTAATTTCTGTTCTTATGCATCCCTTGCTAATGGCAACATACATGTGCCTGTTGCTTTTTTTTGGTATTCATAATACAGTTTACGATTACCTTACACCTTTCGAAACCAAGTGGCGCATTTCTGTTATCGTATTTATGTTCTCTTTTATTTTTCCTGTTTTAAACATTTACATATTGGTAAAGTTAAAACGTATTCCTAATCTTACACTCTCCAATCAAAAAGACAGAACCTTTCCATTATTTATTACCGCCATGTTTTATTTTGGTTTGTTTTATCTTATGATGGATATTAATATCTGGAACAGTATAAAACTTTTTGTTATTGGTGGCGCCATTTGCATTTTAATAACCACCATCATTAATTTAAAATATAAGATCAGCGCGCACATGGTAGGACTCGGTGGTGTGCTGGGCATCTTAATTTCGGTATCTTATTTAATTAAATTTGATATGACGCCCTATTACATTGCCGTTATTTTAATTGCGGGATTGGTGGGTTGTGCACGTCTGGTGTTAAAGGAACACAAGCCAGCGCAATTGTACTTAGGCTTTTTTTTAGGATTAATAGTGCAAAGTGTTTTGTTTTTTAGTTTGCAAAAAATAACCTTTGCTTAAATAAATAAATTTTGAATTTAGTAATTGGCGCTACAGGAATTTTAGGAGGTCATGTTGTTTTAAAGCTCTTGCAAAACAACCAGCCTGTTATTGCTGGTAAACAAAAAACCAGCGATCTTAAAAAAGTAGAAAAACTATTTTCTTATTACGATACAAATTACAAACAGCTTTTTGAAAAAATAAAATGGGTAGATATTGATGTTACCGATGTTTATTCCATTGAAGAAGCCTTAGAAGGTGTTACAAATGTATATAACTGTTCGGGCTTTGTATCATTTAATAAGACCGATCGTAAAAAGCTTTTTCAGATAAATGAAGGTGGAGCAGCCAACGTTGTAAATGCCTGCCTGCAAAAGAACATTGGTGTACTTTGCCATGTAAGTTCTATCGCAACGGTTAATAATTCAGATTATACTTTACCTTTAAACGAAAGTGTTTTTTGGAAATCATCGGGCAAAGAAAGTGATTACGCTATTAGTAAACATAATGGCGAACGCGAGGTTTGGCGGGGCATTGAAGAGGGCCTGCGCGCCGTCATTGTAAACCCCGGTGTTATTTTATCATCAGGATTTTGGGATCAAAGCAGCTCACAATTATTTAATGTTTGTTATAAAGGCAATAAATTTTATACAGATGGAAAAGCCGGGTATATTGCTGCGCCTGATGTAGCAGCCTGCATGATAGAACTGGTAGAAAAGCGCTTGCTTACAAACCGTTATATTTTAATTGAAGAGAATTATTTCTTTAAAGATATTTTAAGTTCCATTCAAACACACTTAAACCGGCCAAAACCCAGTATTAATGCGGGTAAGAACTTGCTTGAATTAGCAAGGATAATGGATGGATTTATTTGCATGTTTTCACGGAAACCTCGCCGGATAACAAAACCGGTGATACATGCGGGCCTTAATAAGCAATCCTTCTCAAATAGCAAGATAAAAGCCGCCTTTTCAAAGAGTTTTACCCCTGTAAATCAAGCAATTGAGAAGATATGCAAAGATTTTTTAGCTGATAAAAATAGCAAATAACTAAAAAATCTACTTTTTTCCATAAAACTTAAATTTTATCAATTAAATTTTTGTTTTTGTAGATTAAATATCTAATTTAGTCTATTATTTAAGAAATTTTAAGGAAACGTATGCACATTGCTATTGCAGGGAATATAGGGTCAGGGAAAACAACATTAACATCGTTACTAGCGAAACATTACAAGTGGCACGCACATTATGAAGATGCAGACGACAACCCCTATTTGAATGATTTTTATGAAGACATGCAGCGTTGGTCCTTCAATTTGCAGGTATATTTTTTGAACAATAGATTTAACCAGATATTGGACATTAGAAAAGGTAAGCATTCAGTAGTTCAGGATAGAACTATCTATGAAGATGCTTACATTTTTGCTCCTAACCTTCATGCGATGGGATTAATGACCTCGCGCGATTACGATAATTATTTTTCATTGTTTAAATTAATGGAAAGCTTGATAAAAGCTCCGGATCTTATTATTTACTTAAGGGCAAGTGTGCCTACTTTAGTAAAACAGATCCAAAAGCGCGGAAGAGATTATGAGAATAGCATTCGTTTGGATTATTTAAAAAGATTGAACGAACGTTATGAAGCATGGAGTACTTCTTACGAGTCAGGAAAAATTCTTGTTGTTGATGTGGATGACATTAATTTTAGTGAGAATAAAGAAGATCTTGGTAAAGTAATAAGAATGATTGACGGTGAGCTAAACGGTTTATTTAAGTAAATTAAGTGAGTGTAACTTTAAATAAAGAATCAGAATTTTTTGATCTGCATTTTGCAAAGCAGGTAAAAAATGTAACCCAGTCTGGCGAATTAATTTTAGCCTATGATGGCGTTTTAAATAACGAAACAATTTCAAAGCTTGAAAGTGAAATTGAAGGTAAGATCCTTGAAAAGAGTTTTCCTAAACAAGTAGTTAAAAAAGTTTTCTTTATTTGTGTAGAATCCCTGCAAAACCAATTGATACACGGGCACAAAGATGACAAAGGTTCACAACACAATTTCTTTTTATTAGCACATACAGATAAATTTGTAAAGATTATTTCGGCTAACCTTATTACCAATGCAGCGGTTGACGTTGTTAAGCCTTTAATAGAGAAAATAAACTCATTTGATGATCCGGCAGCTTTAAAAGCATATTATCTTGAGCATCTCGAAAATAATGAATTAAGTGATAAAGGTGGCGCGGGCCTTGGTTTTATTACGATTGCCATGAAGAGCGGTAACAAAATTGCACCTTCTTTTGAAGTGATCAACGAAAAATACTCTTTGTTTTTATTAGAGGTAAAAATAAATCTTGAGTAAAAATAATGTCGCAAAATAAGCAGACAATTCTCTTTTTAGCTTCCTGGTATCCAACCCCACAAAACAAAAATCACGGCATTTTTATCAGAAACCACGCGTTAGCATTAAGCAAACACATGCCTGTTATTGTTGTGTATGCTTATTCCACAAACGCTACTGCCAGTTTTAAAATAACAAAAAACAAACAAGGCAATTTTGAAGAATGGCTTTTAGAATATCCCAAAAGCACATTGCCGTTTTTTTCTTTTTTTATAAAATACATTCGTTTTAAAAAAGCATATAAATTATTATTACAGGAATTACTAAAAGATAATATTAAAGTAAAAGCCATACAGCTTAATGTTGTTTTTCCGGCGGCTCTTGCTTTATCATTATTTAAAGATCATTTTAAAGTGCCACACACTATCGTCGAACATTGGAGTGGCTATTTACCTGAAGACGATAACTACAAAAGTGGTATTGTAAAAGATACTACAAAAAAGGCGATACACTCTGCTTCAAAAATATTTTATGTTTCCGAAAAACAAAAACAAGCCATGCTTGATCACGGCTTAACTGGAAATTATGAGCTGCTTTATAATGTAGTGGATACAAATTTATTTAAGGAAAATAAAAGTGTGAAAAGCCAAAGGCCCTTATTACTCCACGTTTCATCATTAGTTGAAAAAGAAAAAAACATAAGCGGAACATTACGTGTTATTCAAAAATTACAAAAAGCCAATTACGATCTTGATCTTTTGATCGTTGGCGGAGATCCCGAACGTGTTTCTCGTTACAAGATCGAGGCAAACATATTACACTTAAAAAACGTACAATTTGTTGGCGAAAAAACGCCGGCAGAAGTTGCGGCTTACATGCAACAAGCGCATGCTTTAATTCTTTTTAGTAATTACGAAGGCATGCCCGTAGTAGTATTAGAAGCGCTTGCGAGTGGTTTACCGGTTTTTGCCAGTATGGTTGGCCAGCTTCCGAATTTAATGAATACTGATCTTGGAAAATTGGTGGATGTAAAAGATGAAGCCGGCTTAGAAAGAGATCTTGCTTTATTTTTAGATGGAAACTTAAAATTCGACTCTCAAAAAATGATAGAATTCATTTCTCAAAATGCTTCTTATGAAGTTGTAGGAAAAAAATTAGCTGATCACTATTTAGGCATTTGATCCTGCACAAATTGCGTTAGCTCTACAAACTGCGCTACCGATAGCTGTTCCGGCCTTTTATCTAAAAGCGGATGGCGCAATTCATTATTATTAAATAAGGTTCTTACCGAATTACGAATTGTTTTTCTTCTTTGATTAAACGTTGTTTTTACTACTTTCTTAAAAAGATCTTCATCGCAATCCAGCTTTTGAACACTATTTCTCGTTAAGCGTATAACAGCACTTTTTACTTTTGGTGGTGGTGAAAAAACATTTTCATGCACCGTAAATAAATATTCTATTTCATAAAAAGCCTGTAACAATACGCTTAAGATGCCATATACTTTTGATCCGGGTTTCTCAGCAAGGCGCATAGCCACTTCTTTTTGGAACATACCCACCACATAATCCACTGAGTTTTTATTTTCAAGAACCTTAAACATGATCTGGCTTGAAATATTGTAAGGAAAATTGCCAACTACATTAAATTTTTGCCCGGCTAAGTTTTGAAGATCTGCCTGCAAAAAATCTGCAAAAACTATCTTATCTTTTCTCTCAGGATATTTTGCTTTTAAATAATCAACCGATTCCTGGTCAACATCCATTGCTAAAAAATTTTCTACATCATTTATCAGGAACTGTGTTAATACGCCGGTTCCCGGACCAACCTCAACAATAAAAGAAGTTTTATCTTTTTCTAATAAAGCGCTTACTGTATTTCTTGCGATGTTCTCATCGGTTAAAAAATGTTGGCCTAAATGTTTTTTCGCTCTTACAGGTTGCACGTTATTTAATTTTTTTGGTATTGTTTGCCCCCTAAGGCCATTAAGTAAACTTTAATTAATTCATCCAAGTTACCATTTAAAACCCCTTCAGCATCTGTCACTTTAAACTCTGTGCGGTGATCATTTACCATTTTATAAGGATGTAAAACATAGCTGCGAATTTGCGAGCCCCACTCTATTTTCATCTTTCCTTCTTCAACGGCATTTTTAGCTTCGTTACGTTTACGCATTTCCAATTCATACAATTGCGAGCGTAACATTTGCATAGCGCGTTCTCTGTTGCCAAGCTGCGAACGTTCTACCTGGCAAACAACCACAATACCTGTAGGCTTATGTAATAACTGCACTTTACTTTCTACCTTGTT
Source organism: Chlorellidium tetrabotrys (assembly GCA_032273165.1). Taxonomy (NCBI): domain Eukaryota; class Xanthophyceae; order Mischococcales; family Botryochloridaceae; genus Chlorellidium; species Chlorellidium tetrabotrys. Next base: position 63,133 of record JAUKPS010150090.1, on the reverse strand, counting down.
TACGTTTTGTCCGCCGGCACCGCCACTTCGCGAAGTGCTCATTTCAATATCCTGTGGCTTTATTTCAATTTCAATAGTATCATCAACAATAGGATAAACATAAACAGAAGCAAAACTGGTGTGGCGCTTTGCATTCGAATCAAACGGACTGATACGCACCAAACGGTGAACACCATTCTCGCCTTTTAAATAACCGTAAGCAAAATCGCCTTCTATTTGTATAGATACAGATTTTATTCCGGCAGCATCGCCCGCGTTATAATCCAACTCGGTAACTTTGTAACCATTCTTATCGGCCCACATCTGGTACATACGTAAAAGTATGCTGGCCCAATCGCAGCTCTCAGTACCGCCGGCTCCGGCGTTGATCTGCAGGATACAGCCCAAAGCATCTTCTTCACCCCGAAGCATATTTTTAAATTCTATATCCTCAAGGTTTTTTAATGCGTTTAAATATTCTGCATTCGTTTCTTCTTCGCTGGCATCGCCGCCTTTAAAAAATTCGTATAAGGTGTTAAGGTCCTCGAGCTGTTGATGTAATTTATCGTAAGCTGTGGTCCAGGATTTAACTTGCTTTACTTCGTTTAAGATTTTTTCTGCCTTCTTAGAATCGTTCCAGAAATTGGGATCGAGGGTCTTTTCCTCTAATAATTCAAGATCGTGTTTCTTCTTGTCGTAGTCAAAGAAACCCCCTCAACGCGGCACTGCGATCATTCAAGTCTTTTAATTGCTCATTTGTAAACATGGCGCAAAGATAATAAAAAATTAGGCATTTTGCTTCTTAAAGGGCCAAAAAAATATGTATGCTATTATCATTACCAGCCCAAAGCCCACAAGGCCAGTAATAAAAGCTATGTATAAATGCATAACGATGCCCAAAAGTAACAGTGGTTTTTTGAGCTTATTTAGCCATATTAAAAAAGGAAAAGTTAATTGATAAAAAAGCACTACAAAATTTATACAAGAATTTATAATTTCATTTTTAATTAACGGGCCCGAAAACAAATTAAAATGTTCGATCATGCTCAGGTTAGCAATAGCAGTTCCGCTTAACCAATCGCCGCTGTACAATTTTGCTATAGCTGCAATAAAATATACAAGGCAAACCTGTATAATAATAGCAAGAACTCCGAAATTATGAAAACAAACAGAAAGAGAATTTTGAATACCAGCTTCCATTTTAAATGATTTTGCCAGGAAACAATTAAAAAATAGAAGTTGGTTCAGAAGCAGATCACCGCCTGTTAATGTTGAATAGATTTTATTATGAATATTAATAACTAAAAACCAAAGAAGGAACTCAAAAATAAAAGGGATCTTTTTTAAAAAATAACTTAATGCAAGAAACAATAGGGCTCCAAAAATAAAAACATAACCAAAGTTGATCTCTGAATCATTATACAATAAAAACGCAAAATTCTTTAATACGCCATGAGAACTTGGTTTATTAAGAGCGATAGCATGGCTTCCAAAAAAAAGCGAATAATAACTAAGCCAGTAAATAGCTTTAATGGTTAAAAATAAATACAAAAAGGTTTTAAAGTATACCGTTTGCCGGATATACGTATATTCATTAAAAAAATATGCAACTATCTTTTTCAATAGGGTTAGTATTTTAATAGCTAAATTTAGATGTTTATTTTTACCTTTTACAATTAATGGCGCTTTTTAAAAATAAAATATGGCTTTTGGCAATTTTTCTTATTGCGATCGTTTTTTGTTTTATTGAAGCAAATGGTAAAGGTGATTTTTATATTTTTTTATCCGCCACTGGCGATCTTAATATCGGCGAAAATTTTTACGAGAATAAATATGTAGATGGCTACCATTATTTTTATTCAGTTCTATTTGCGCTCTTGTTGAAGCCGTTTTATTCGCTTCCATTCTTTTGGGTGAAATTTTGTTGGCTGCTTTTAAATACGATCATCTACATTAAATTATTGCAAATGCTTGCCAAAAGCAAATTAGTTGCTGTATTGACTGAAAAACAAAAAGTACTTTTTATCTCTTTAGTATTTATCTTTTCACTGCGCTTATTTTTAGATAATATGCACAGCTCACAAATAACCTTATTAATATTATGGTGCTGTATTTATGGGCTCTTCCTTATTTCAAACAACAAAACCATTAGTGGTGCCGCTATACTGGCTTTAGGTATAAACATTAAATTGTTACCAATTGTGTTTTTGCCTTATTTAATTTATAGAGGTTATTTTAAAGCTTTTGCATTTACCATTTTGTTTTATATTGTTTATTTATTTGCTCCGTCAGTTTTTATTGGGCATGATTACAATATGTCGTTATTAAAAACATGGTTAACATTAATTAATCCTTCCAATCAAAATCATGTTTTAGATGTAGAAGAAAGGAGCTTTCATGGGCTCTCTACCCTTTTATCTACTTTATTTGTAAAAGATGTGCCGGATGTATATGCCTTGGCTTTAAAACGAAATATTGCCGATGTAAGCATCCCAACATTAAGCAAAATTCTTTTATTTACAAGATTGGCCCTTGTTGCATTTACCTTGTATTTTTTAAAGTGGAAACCTTTTACCAAAGCAAGATCCGACTGGCATCAATATATTGAAATAAGTTATTTGTTATTGTTGATACCCCTTATCTTTCCGCATCAGCAGCATTATGCGTTTTTATTTGCTGTTCCGGCATTTGCGCTCAGCTTACTTTATTTATTTATTAAAAAAGCTGAAATCTCAAAACCAGCCAGACTAACGGTTATCGGCTTGTTGATCCTGATCTATTTATCAGTTAATTTAAAATTATTGATGGGCACATTTAATCCCTATTATGATCATTACAAGATCTTAACTTACGGGGTTTTATTATTGATACCTTTGTTGGCTTGGCTTACGAACAGAAAAGGAATTCTTAAAGATTCTTGAGCAAAGTAACGTGTCCGTAATGCACTTCATCTTTTTGCGTAACTACATTTTTAAATGTAATTCTCCACACATAAGTATCCTGTTTACATTCCTGGCCATGATAAAAACCATTCCAGCCTTGTTTCGGGTTTTTTGTACTGAATAATTTTTCTCCCCATCTGTCAAAAATATCAAACTCGTAATTGATCACACCAATGGCAATTGGCATAAAGTAATCGTTCAATAAATTCTCATCAGGTGTAAACGCGTTTGGTATCCAAAACCTGAACTCCGGTAACACTCTCACTACTTGCCTTATCGTGTCTTTGCAACCAAATTTATTGGTAACAAATTGCTCGATCAAATAATCACCATACTCCTGGTAAACATGTTTTTCATATGGAAAAGAAGAGCCAGTGCCATCGCCAAATAAATATTGCCAATACAATACATCAAAACTTGCATTGCTATTTATGGTTATTTCAGGATCAAAAATACTTGTTACCTGTGGTGAGAAAGTAAAGCCTGCATAAGGAGAAGGGTTAACGGTTACATTTGTGATGGAGACAATATTTGAATCCAGGCATAGTGTAGTAGTCATTGCTGTTAAAGTTACACCATAAACGCCTGTTGGGGTAAATATTTGCGTTGGCTCAAAGAGTGTAGATGTATTACCATTACTAAATTGCCAAAAATAGGTCATGGGCAGGTCACAACTACTACCGTTACTAAAGGCAACGGTTGCCGGGTTGCATAAACTGGTTGGCAGATTATTTATTTTTGCGATCGGCCGGCCAACTATCCGTATTGTGTCAATAAATGAATCTATACAGGATAATTGTTTAGCAATAAGCTTAACGTAATATTTACCGGCATTGGTATAGGTAATATTTGCCGGGTTTTGGAGGGTTGACGTGCTCGGGCTTGCCGCAGAAGAAAAATTCCAGTTAAATGTTGTTTGAGGTAAATAAACACCCGTTACGCTAAAATTAAATGCATTACCTCTAAAACACTGTTTAAGATTTGGAGGAAAGCTAATATCCAACGGGGGATATACATAAAATGTTTTTTGAGAAGTATCCGCACATGGTTTTCCCGGATTTGCAATAAGTGTTACTACGTAAGCACCTGTATCTGCATAAGTGTAGTTTGGGGTTACAATATGCGATGTATCTCCATTAGTAGTTGGGTCTCCAAAGTCCCAGTTAAATTCAGTACCACCAATACTCTGATTTCCAAAATTAAATGTGTTGCCCATACATTTTGATGGTTGATCGGGTATAACACTTAAAACTGTAACACTGCATGTTACAACATTTATCTGGAAATCGCGGTAATGTGTATTAATAAGCTGGTTATTCCTGAATTCCTGCACACAAATACCAAACACCCATTGCCCGTTCATATTTGGTGTTCCAACTAAAACACCGGTTGTTGGATTAATTGAAAAAGCAGGATTGCTGGCTATTGGATAGCTTGATGAATACGGTGAAGAAAAAAGTATTGGCGCATAAGGTGGTGGAGGTGCCTGGGTTGGACAAACTGCCGGTGGTGAGATACAACTACTGCTACTGCCCGCAGGTGAGGGGCTGTTTAAAGATGGGCAACATCCATCAAGGCCTTGAAATGGTGTGCAGATAGAGTAAACTAATTGATCTCCGTCAGGATCTGTTGCTCCGTGATTAAAAGTGAATTTTAAACTGTTACATACAAAAATTGGAGGCAGATTTGTAAAGCGTGGTGAGTTATTAGAGGTTACTGTTTCTGGCCCGGGAATATGTGTATAATAAGTAGATCCAACTAACCCGGGATTTACAATATTTAATATCGTTCCATTACGGCAGCATCTTTGATAAACAATATAATACCCACCTGATTGTGGCGGTAAGTTTATTGTGTAAGTATAAACACCCTGCTCCACACAAACTGTATTGGGTGTAAGAATACAAGGGTTGTTAATTGCGGGAGGAACAGGGGAAATTACGGGTGCACCGATATCAAAAACACCAATTAAATTTTGCGTTGCGTCATACACTGTTATATAAGCACTGGCGGAGTTTGAACCCACACCATCAAATGGCGCCAGGCCGGTAAAACAATCTCTATAAACTTTTAAAGTGATACGGTAATTACCTCCTCCAAGATCATCATAAACCATCTCTCCACCCACAATATGTGTAGCAGAGGCTTTAATGGTAAAAAAGCAAATAAGTATGAAAAAAAACTTTTTCAAAACACGTTAAAATTCAGCATTAAATTACAAAAAATAAGCCAAAGTATAATAGGCATTTGATACTGGCGAAAATTAACATTGACGCTGGATTTTTACTCTGTTTTAGTTAAAAAATTAACCAAATGTTAAAACAGTTTTATTCATTCTTAAGCAGTGTAACATGCCCGTAATGTATTTCATCCTTTTCGGTAACTACATTTTTAAAAGTAATTCGCCAGGCGTATATATCCTGCTTGCATTCCTGGCCATGATAAACACCATTCCATCCTTGTTTTGGATTATTGGTCTTAAAAATTTTTTCGCCCCAACGATCAAAGATCTCAAAATCATAATTTATTACGCCAATAGCTATTGGCGTAAAATAATCGTTCAATAAATTTTCATCTGGTGTAAATGCATTTGGCGCCCAGAATCTATACTCCGGCAATATCTTAACTACCTGTGCCAGGGTATCATTACAGCCATACTTATTGGTAACAATTTGTTCAATTAAATAATCACCAAATTCCTGGTAAACATGTTTTTCGAACGGGAAAGAAGAACTTGTGCCATCTCCAAATAAATATTGCCAGTATAACACATCATAACTTGCGCTGCTGTTAATGGTTATTTCAGGATCAAAAATACTTGTTACCTGCGGAGAGAATGTAAAACCGGCATGTGGCTTCGGGCTCACAGTAACATTGTTTATTGAAACGATACTCGTGTCTTTACAAATACTATCTGTTACAACTGTTAAAGTAACTCCATAAACACCAACCGGTGTAAATACCTGTATTGGTTCATAGGCTGTAGAATTGTTGCCATTGCTAAAATGCCAATAGTATTTTAAAGGCAGTTCGCTGCTGCTGCCGTTACTAAATGCAACAGTGGCGGGATCACATAAACTTGTTGGAAGGTTATTTATTTTTGCAACAGGCCTGCCAATAATTCTGAGCGTATCAATAACAGAATCGCGACAAGCAAATTGCTTGGCTTTTACTTTTATAATATAGCTGCCAGAATTCGTGTACGTGACATTCGTCGGATTGCTTAATGTGGAAGTACTTGGTGTAGCCGAGGAGGTAAAATTCCATTGAAAAGTTGTTTGCGGCAAATAGCTACCCGTTACACTAAAATTAAAAGCATTGCCTTTCAGGCACTGATCGGCTATTGGTAGCAGATCAATAAACATAGGAGGATAAACATAAACTGTTTTTTGCGAAGTATCTGCGCATGGTTTGCCGGGATTAGCAATAAGTGTTACAACATAAGTTCCTGTATCTGCATAAGTATAGTTGGGGCTTGCAACATGCGATGTGTCTCCATTCGTGGTTGGATCGCCAAAATCCCAGTTATAGGCTGTACCGCCAACACTTTGATTCGTAAACGTAAATGCATTGCCCATACATTGCGATGGCTGATCTTTTATTATACTCTGCACAGTTACACTGCAGGTTACAACGTTTACCTGAAAATCTCTGTAATGTGTATTGAGTAATACATTATTCCTGAATTCCTGTATACAAATATTAAATACCCATTGTCCGTTCATATTAGGTGTACCGCTAAAAACGCCGGTTGTGGGGTTAATAGAAAATGCAGGGTTACTGGCAATAGGATATGAAGCAGTATATGGCGATTGAAAGATCACTGATGGGTATGGCGGAGCTGGATTTATAGTTGGACATGTAGCCGGCGGCGAGATGCAGTTTGGCCCGCTTGATGTTGGCATATTGAATAATGATCCACAACATGGATCCATTCCCTGGTAGGGCGCACAAATAGAATAAACCAGCTGATCGCCATCAGGATCGGTTGCCCCGTGATTAAAAGTAAATTTTAAACTGTTACATATAAAAATGGGGGGCAGGTTGGTAAATCTGGGTGAACTATTGGTTGCAGCCGCTTCCGGGCCAGGAATGTGCGTATAATATGTAGAACCAATGGCGCCCGGATTTACAATATTTAAGATCGTAACATTTCGATTATTTACCTGGTAAATAATATCATAACCTCCTGTAATTGGCGGCAAAGTTAATGTGTAGGTGTAAACGCCCTGTTCTACACAAACAGTATTAGGTGTTAAGATGCAGGGGTTATTAATTGCTGGTGGTACAGAAGTTACGATTGGACTGCCAATATCAAATAAACCGATCACATTTTGGGCCGCGTCATAAACCGATAAATATGCGGGCGTAGAAGGTGGTATGCCGTTAAAAGGCGCCATGCTATTACAATCACGGTAAATTTTTAATGTAATTCTGTAATTTCCACCGCCCAGGTCGTCATAGATCATTTCGCCACCTACAATATGCGTAGCAGATGCTTTTAGAACAAAAAAGCAAATAAATATGAAAAATAGCTTTTTCACCTTAGCGAATTTAACCGTTAAATTACGAAAAATAAATCCCGGCTTGGAGCCCTTTTACATCTGGGTTGATTTAATGTTTAATTGGCTGCAACGTTTTCGTTTTTGGGCTTTTTTTTGCATATTTTTGTATGTATATGCTAAAATATTATTTTATAATCCTGGCGTCGCTGTTCACTAAAATTTCTTTGGCTCAGCTGTTAATTGCCCGCGATACCATTTCGGTAATTGAAAATAATTATGTGCTAAAAATGCCCTGGGCAAATGGCATTAATTGTTCTAATGTTTCAAATTTTGACCTCAATTTTGATAACAAAAAAGACCTTGTTGCTTTTGATAAGCCAACACTTTTTTCACCTGGGCGCTACCGCTGTTTTATAAATATGGGCGCAGCAGGGCAAACCAAATATGTTGCTGCTCCTGATCTTAGTTATTCTTTTCCGCCAGGCAGTGATTGGTCTATGTTACTGGATTATAACTGCGATGGTAAAGAAGATATTTTTTGCTCGGTAAATGGCGGTATTAAAATTTACAGAAATATAAGCACACCAACTGCGGGTATTAATTTTGTGTTGGAGATACCTATTTTAAATTCCGATTTCAATCCACAATCAACGCCTGCCATTTATCCGATCTATGCGAGCTCTATTGGCGTACCGGGCATTGCAGATATTGATGGAGATGGGGATCTGGATATTCTTACATTTAGCTCGGGTGGTTTTTATATTGAATATCACAAAAATCAAAGCCAGGAAAAAGGTTATGGCTGCGATAGTTTAATATATGAACTCGAAACCGGTTGTTGGGGAAAAATAACCGAGCAAAGCTGTTCGGTTAGTATGAATGAACCCTGCAGCCCCAGGCCCCTACCTTTTAATATGGATCCCTCGCTGAAAGATAGCCGTCATGCAGGCTCATGTTTAATGTGTATTGATGCCAACTCAGATAATCTGATGGATCTGGTAATGGGAGATATTTCCTGCAACCATGTTCAGTTTGCCTCAAATACAGGCTCTGTAAGCAGCGCGCTTATTACAGATACAACTATTATGTATCCGAATTATCCAAATAAAAATAATACAACCCGTATAAAAATGAATAATTTCCCGTGCGCTTATCATGTAGATTGTGATGGTGACGGAAAAAAAGATCTTATTGCTACACCAAATGTTTCGGGCAGTGAAAATATTAAAAGTGTTTGGTATTACAAAAACACAAGTACAACCAACACGGTAAATTTTCAATTTGTAAAAAACAATTTTTTGCAGGATGAGATGATAGAGGTTGGACAAAATTCTTTTCCTGTTGTTTTTGATTACAATGTGGATGGAAAAAAAGATCTGCTCATAGGCAACTATGGGTATTATGATCCTAACAATTTAAAAGCACAATTGGCCTTATATAAAAATATTGGTACTACCGCACAACCCTCCTATTCGTTGATCACAAAAGATTTTGCAAATGTGAGTGCTCAAAATCTGAGTCATGCAATACCAACTGTTGGTGATATTGATGGAGATGGTGATAAAGACATTTTACTTGGCACTTCCAGCGGCCAGGTGCACTGGCTGGAGCACCTGGGAGTAACGGGCAGTTATACTTTTCACGCCAACCCATTTACTTTTACTACTGCTTCTGCCGAAGCTGCGCCGCAGTTATTTGATGTTGATGGCGACACCAAGCTTGATCTGATGATAGGTACAAAAAATGGTAGAATTGCTTATTATAAAAATATTGGCAGCACAACTGTACCGGCTTTTACCCTGGTAACTAATTTTTTTGGTGGTATTGACGTAAAAGGTAATATAAATGTGTATGGCATTGATGGTTACGCCGTTCCTTTCTTTTATAAAGAAAATTCAGTTACAAAACTTTTAGTGGGTAATGTTAACGGGCAGATTTTTTATTACGATGTGCCCGTTGTGATAACAAACACTTGCACTTTAATTGATGCAGATGTAAATAATTATTATGAAGGAGCGCAGGCAGCAGCTTTTTATGAAGATGTAAATAACGACGGTAAGCGCGATCTCTTTGTTGGTAATGGTTCAGGAGGCCTAAGCTTCTTTTCATCAAAAGCATTAAATATTGGGATAGAGGAAAATACTTTGCGGGAAATGAATGATCATGTTACTTTATTTCCTAACCCGGCAACCGACCGTTTACAACTAAAAATTGACGCTCTTGAATTTGAAACCGGAACAATGATCTTATTTGATATTTTGGGTAGAGAAGTTCAATCCTCAAAAATCCAGTCAAATTCTCAAACATTTTTGCTCAATAACATTAACAGTGGTATCTATTTTGCAAAAGTTGTATTAAGCAACAAGTCCAAAACCGTTAGTGTCACTAAAAAAGTAATTATCGAATAGTTGCCGGCTCTATTAAAATATACATCCTGTTTTTTAATTATTTTTTTTATTTCCTGTAAAAAAGATGTGGGTTATACAAATAAAGGCGACTATCCAAAAGAGATAGGAATGATCGTTTCTAAAAGTTGCGCCGTATCCGGCTGTCACAACAGTAAAAGCTTCGAAGCTGCCAGCGGCTATAATCTCGAAACCTGGAACGGCATGTTCTCAGGCAGCACAAATGGCTCGCCGGTTATTCCTTTCAGCAGTAAATTTTCTTCTTTGTGCTATTACATTAATACATACCCCGAATTAGGTTTACAAAATGCACCAACAATGCCGCTTAATAAACCGGCTTTATCTTTTAACGATGTTAAGAAAATAAAAGACTGGATAGATGAAGGCGCGCCCGATATTAACGGCAATATTAAATGGGCTGACAACCCTTTAAGAAAAAAACTATATGCTGTTAACCAGGGCTGCGATGTGGTAACTGTATTTGATGCCGCAACACAATTACCCATGCGTTTTATTGAAGTAGGTAATAAACCCAATGTAATTGAATCACCTCACCATGTTAGGGTTTCGCCTGACGGAAAGTATTGGTATGTTATTTTTATAAATAATAATATCATGCAAAAATTCAGGTGTAGCGATGATAGTTATGTTGGCGATATTCCTCTATCACCTTTAGCCGCCGGTACCGGAAGCACTAACGCGTTAGATTGGAATACATTTGTGATATCTAAAGACAGTAAACGCGCCTATTGCGCTTCGTGGGTGCAAAACGGTTTTGTTGCAGCTGTTGATCTCGAAAACAATAAACTGCTTCATTTTATTGGCGGTCAATATTACCCACATGCTATTTGTTTGGATGCAACTGAAGAAAATATTTATGTTGGCGCTCAAACCGGAAATTTTTTAGTAAAAATAGATACTGCTTTTTCAGGATCAAATGATATTTTATTGGAAGGATCAAAAAATTTAAATTCTTCTTTAGATCCGCATGATATTATTTTATCATCCGATAATAAACTTTTAATTACCTGTCAAAAATCAAATGAAGTACGTGTTTATGATATTTCGCTTGGCGCTGTTACCAACACAATAAGTACAGGACATTATCCACAGGAAATTATTTTCTCGCCCATATACAATAGTTATTTTGTAAGCTGTACATATGATAGTACTACATTTCCCGGATCAATGGGTTTGATCTCAAAAATAAATGCTACGGGGTTTTTGGTGTCTAATTTAAAAGTAGGGTATCAACCTCACGGCATGGCGCTTGATGAAGCTAAACGCTTATTATATGTTACATCACGTAATGTTCAATCTAACGGCCCTGCGCCACATCATACCAGCCAATGTAATGGGCGCAATGGCTTTGTAAATTTTATTAATCTTGATTCATATTCGGTTTTACCAAAACGTTATGAATTAAGTGTTGACCCTTATTTTATTTTTACACGACCATAATGGACATTAACGAAATATTAAAAAAACAACCCATTTTATTATTTGATGGCGAATGTGGTTTTTGTAACCGAAGCTTATTGTATTTTTTGAAACATGAAAAAAATAAGAATATGCATTTTGCCCCTTTACGATCAAATGTTGGAAAAGAATTAAGAGCTTATTTTGAAATAGAAGAAAAAACAGATACTGTAATTTTAATTCGTGATCACTCCGCCTATATTAAATCCTGCGCGGCATTACGTTTATTTCCTTACATGAAAGGACTTTGGCCTTTGATGATAATTTTTGTATTGATACCCCCATTTATACGCAATTGGGTTTATGATCTTATAGCTAAAAAAAGAATGAAAATTTTTGGCCGTGTACAAAACTGCGAATTGCTTCCTAAAGAAGATAAAGAACGCTTTTTGGATCTTTAGTGTTACTCAAAATTTAACCACATTGGCACGTGGTTTCTTCTTCATCCATAAACTAAAATTAAGAAATCACAGTTTTACTTTCGGCTTTGGCGAAACAATCTATGCGTGCTTTAACAAATAGGCAATAATATCTTTACTCTTTCTGTGTGATTTGTTTTATACAATTATATTTTTACTCCAATTATGCAAACATCGTCCAGCTGCTCAAGCTTCCCTTTCCAATTATCAAAAGCACTTTCAATAATTTGTTTTTGTTCCTGTAATGATAAATGACAATTATCCAAGATCAAATTTTGAAGCTGCTTGCTTTTGAATTTTTTTCCTTTTGGTCCGCCAAACTGATCTTGTAATCCATCTGTCATGGTATAAACAATATCATCTTTTTGCAATTGAAAAGAGTGTAAGGTAAAAGGTTCATTATCTTTTGGAGATTTGCCTACAGGCATTTTATCGCCTACTTGTAAAAGCACTTCTTTATTCCTGATAATAAAAAAAGAATTGTTGGCCGCACTATATTCTAATTTATTATTATACAGATCATATGCTATGAGTATACAATCCATGCCATCTTTACCACCCTCCTCGCTTCCATCACTTTTAAGCGCGTTTATTAAACGCAGCCTTGCATGATCTAATATCTCATTCGGTTTTTGCAATCCCTTTTCAGTAATGGCCTCATTCAAAAAACTAATATTAAGTAAGCTCATAAAAGCGCCGGGCACCCCATGTCCTGTGCTATCAGCAGTTACCATATAAAATTTATTATTATTTTTTGTCGCCCAATAAAAATCTCCACTTACAATATCTTTTGGTCTATAAATAATAAAATGCTCGGCAAGATTCTGTTTTAATAAATTATCGCTTGCCAACAAAGCTTTTTGGATCCGGCGCGCGTAATAAATAGAATCCATTACCTCTTTTTGTTTTTCATCCACTAATTCTTTCTGATGCTCTACTTCTTTCTTTTGCAGTTCGATTATTTTCTTCTGCTTTTGCGAGATCCTAAACCTACTCACCATAAATACCGCAAATAACAATACAATGGCTAAACCGCCATACAAACCGTACCTTTGAAATTTTTCCTGCTTTAATTCCATGGCAACTATCTTTTTTTCATCAACCGAACGAAGACTATCTTCAACAACTTTTTTCTGAAAAATATAATTCATTTCAAGGCGAACTGTTTTTTTTGTGTTCTCATCATTTATCAAACTATCTTTGGCGCCAATAAATTTGTTATAATGAATTAAAGCTTCTTTATATTTTTCCCGCGCGTTGTATAAATTATAAAGAGCCTGGTGCGATTCTTTTATTCCTTTAAGATCTCCAAGTTTTTCGGAAAGCGCAAGCGACATGATGCCATACTCCTCTGCTTCTTTATATTTTCCTAAATTAAAATAAGCAACGGTTAAATTGTTATATACCATTTCTTTTCCTTGTTCATCTCCTATTTCTTCATGAATTGCCAAAGCATAAAAACAGTTCTTTATAGATTCTTCATAAGCCCCAAGCTGATCGTAATTTATTGCGATGTTAGAATAAGCTCTTGCCATGCCTGCTTTATCTTCGATCGTTTTACAGATCTCTAAGCTTATTGAATTATGGATAATAGCTTCTCTATATTTATGCAAACCATAATAAACAATACCAAGATTATTGTGCGATGAAGCAAGCCCCATTTGATTATCCTGCTTTTTTGCAAGGCTTAATGACAAAGAATGGTATTTAATAGCCTCTTTAAAATTACCAAGATCATAATACACATTGCCAATGTTATTATAAACACTCGTAAGGGCTTTTTCATCTTTTAATTTTTCTTTTAATTTTAAAGACGCGAAAAAGTTTTCGAGGGCTTTTAAATAATTTCCCTGCGTGTAATACGAATTACCAATATCGTTGTACGAAGAAGCCAGTCCGGGTTCATCATTTATTTCTTTACGCAATACTAAAGCGGCTTCATGGTTTTTTAATGCCGCGGGAATGTCGCCATAATCCATACATATATTACCAATACGGTTATAGGCTTTTGCTTCACCTTTTTTAAAATTTAATTTTATAGCAAGGTCACGGGCGTTTTTAGCATATTGAAAAGAAGCATCCAGCTCACCAATGTTATGGAGTTTTTTACTTAGCAGAACAGTAAGATTTACTTTTGAAGTATCCTCTTTCGCGGTTTTTAAGAGCTTTACGATCGAATCTGTTTCGCGGGTTTGTGAAATAAGTTTTACAGGGTCGTTGAGCAAAAGAACGAACAGGATAAATAAAAATGATGAACCGTTTTTAAACATAGATCCGGATATTAATCTAAAAATACTGAAAAATATGCGTGAAATGAATTATTTTCTTTCAGCAAAAGCAATGCTGGCAACAGATAGTTTTATGCCTTCTATATCCTTTAAAGCCATCCATGCGGCTTCAATAGTAGCGCCGGTTGTAATTACATCATCTACCAATAAAACATGTTTATTTACAAAAGCCTGTTTGTCTTTTAAGTTAAAAATACCTTCCACGTTTTCCCAACGCTGGTATTTTTTCTTTTTGGTTTGCGTGCTGGTTTCTTGTGTGCGTTCAAATGCCGTAATATCCAAAGGCTTTTTTAATCCATGGGCAAGGCCTTTTGCAAACCATTCGCTTTGATTAAAGCCCCGTGCTTTTAGCTTTTTACGATGCAGTGGTATCGGAACTATCACGTCAAAATTATTTACAAGCGCGTCTCTTTCAAGATCTTTGGCATACAGATCGCCAATAAATAAAGCCAGCTCTTTTTGATCCTGATATTTTATAGCATGTAATAATTTTTGAACCTTTCCATTCTTTTCAAATAAATAAAAACACAGGCTGTTTTGTAAAGGAACCCGCCCGGCAAAAGTGCGGCTTAATTCGTTTTCGGCGTTTTTGTGATAATTGCTTTTAGGCAAATTTAATTTACAATGGTTGCAAATAAAGGTTTCGTGCTTAAAAAGGCTGTTTACACAGGCCTCACAGTGCCTTGGGTAAATTAATGACAGGAAGTCGTTAATAAGTGTCATACAATTAGTACTAAAATACACTTTTTGTGTATTATTTTTGTATTATGAGTGAAGAAAAAGAAAATTCAAACAAAAAACGGGGTATTATTCTATGGATAATCATTGCGCTTTTAATGGGCACTAATGGCTATACCGTTTGGTTACTCTCAAAAGAGAAGAACCGTGTTGTTGAGCAAAAAATAGTTACCGAAACTATTATTGTTGAACGCGATAATGTAAAATCCGATCTTTTGGTATTACAAAAAGATTATGATGGGCTGGTAGCTAAAGATGCTGTAATGCAAAAGGACATTGATGAGAAAAAAGCGCGTATTGAAGAATTAATAAAAGAAGCCGAAAAACACAAAGGCGATGCATACATGCTTTCTAAATTAAGAAAAGAAGCGGAAACTTTGCGCAGTATTATGCAGGGTTACGTAAGAACCATTGACTCTTTAAATACAATGAACCAAAACCTGGTTGCTGAAAAGAAAACCGTTTTAAAACAATTGGATGTAGAGAAAGAAAAGCAAAACACTTTAGTGAAAGAAAAAGAAGAATTAAAAACTACTATTGCTAAAGGAAGCATTTTAACCTGCTTTAATATTTCCGCAAAAGGTGTAGCGTTTAAAAAGGGTGGCAAAAAAGAAGTTGAAACCACTAAAGCGCGTAAAACAGAAAAAATAAAAGTAACATTTAGCTTAGGTGAGAATAAAATTGCCAAAGCTGGCGAAAAAACGGTTTACATCCGTATTATGACACCTGATGGAAAAGAAATGGCCAAGAGCTATGACGATACTTATAAATTTACCTTTAATAAAAGCAATGGCTATTATGCCGGCAAAGAAACTCTTAATTACGCCAATACCGAAATTACAGGTGTAACTTATTGTGAGGGTAATGGCGACTTAGTGCCCGGCAATTACACGATTGAAATTACCTGCGATGGAGTAGTGATCGGAAGCAGCTCAGTGAAATTGAATTGATTGTCATCCCGAGGAACGAGACGCTTCCTTCGTCAGTGTGACATGTTACAAAAAAATCCCTTTACCAAAAAGTAAAGGGATTTTTTTATTGTATTGTTTTCATTAAATGATCAGCATGGCATCACCATAAGAATAAAAACGGTATTTTTCTTTTATAGCTTCTTTGTAAGCTTTATTAATAAGATCATAACCGCCAAAAGCGCTTACCATCATTAATAAAGTACTTTCGGGCATATGAAAATTAGTGATCATACAATTAGCAACACTAAATTCGTATGGAGGGAAAATAAATTTATTTGTCCAGCCTACATAAGGGTTTAATTCTCCTGTTGTTGAAACAGATGATTCAATACCACGCATTACAGTTGTTCCAACGGCGCAAACTTTTTTCTTTTTTGCTTTTGCATTATTTACAATTTTACAGGCGTCACTCGAGATCAAAGCTTCTTCGCTTTCCATTTTATGTTTGGTAAGATCTTCTACTTCAACCGTTCTAAAAGTTCCCAAACCAACATGTAATGTTAATGGCGCAAATTGTACGCCTTTAATTTCCAAACGCTTTAATAATTCGCGACTAAAGTGTAACCCTGCCGTTGGTGCGGCAACTGCGCCTTCATTTTTAGCAAATACAGTTTGATAACGCTCGGTATCTTCAGGTTCGTTAGCACGCTTAATATATTTTGGTAATGGCGTTTCGCCAAGATCATATAATACTTTTCTAAACTCTTCGTAGCTCCCATCGTATAAGAAACGCAGCGTACGACCGCGAGACGTTGTGTTATCAATAACCTCAGCAACTAAGTTATCGTTCTCGCCAAAATATAATTTATTTCCAATACGGATCTTACGGGCCGGATCAACCAACACATCCCATAAGCGGCTCTCAGCGTTTAATTCACGTAATAAGAACACTTCGATCTTAGCGCCTGTTTTTTCTTTATTTCCATACATACGTGCAGGAAATACTTTTGTATCATTCAATACCAAAACATCACCATCATCAAAATAATTAATAATGTCTTTAAATTTTTTATGTGTAATTTTTCCGGTTGCGCGCTCAACTACCATTAATCGTGCGTCTTCACGGTTCTTTGCCGGATGCTCTGCGATAAGTTCTTTAGGCAGATTAAATTTAAACATGGATAATTTCATAGTTCTCTCTTTCTTTGTTTTTTAATGCAAGAAGATGGAATCTAATTTTTGTCGGAGTTGAGCCATGAATAATACAGTATCCGGCTCAAGCAATACTGACTAAAAAATAAATGTCATAATCTTACGGGATTAATTCGGAGGGCAAAGATAAGGTATTTTTTGCCGTTTTTTACTAAAAAAGCATAAAAAAATTGGCAAAGCAGCATAAAAAGGCCATCAACTGAACAATTTTAATTAATTTAGGTTGTTATTTTACCATGATGTTTGTGAAGAAAACCATAAAAAAATGGGTGGCAGCCCTTTCTCTAACCGCTGCCATTATTATTGGCGTAGCCTATACTCCTGATTATTTTGAGATAAGTAAGAACCTGGATGTTTTTAATGCTGTTTACCGCGAATTAAATGTGGCTTATGTTGATGAAACAAAACCGGGACAATTAATGAAAACCAGTATTGATGCCATGCTTGGCTCATTAGATCCCTATACCGTTTATTATACCGAGAATGATATTGAAGATTACCGTTTTATGACCACCGGGGAGTATGGTGGTATTGGCGCGCAGGTAAATGATATGGATGGCAAATTAATTATTGGCGATCCATATGAAGGTTTTGCAGCTTTTAAAGCTGGTATTAGAGCCGGAGATCAAATTATTGGCATTAATGGTAATAATGTAGAAGGCAAACACAGCGATAATATTTCAAGTTTATTAAAAGGTAATGCGGGAACACCTATAAAATTAAAATTGCTTAAAGCCGGGCAAACAACACCTGTAGAAATAAATTTAGTGCGTGAAGAAATAAAAGCAAAGGCGGTTCCCTATTACGGCATGTTGCCGAATGGCGAAACGGGTTATATCAAACTGGTTTCATTTACCGAAAATTGTAGTGGAGAAGTAAAAGAAGCGTTATTAGATCTTAAAGGCAAAGGCTGTAAGAATATTGTATTGGATCTTAGAGAGAACCTTGGCGGTTTATTACATGAAGCGGTTAACATCGTTAATTTTTTTATTGAAAAAGGACAGGAAGTTGTTTTTACAAAAGGTAAAGTTGCCGATTGGGATAAAACCTACCTGGCAGTTAATAATCCTATTGATACGCAAATACCTTTGGTGGTTTTAGTGAACGAAAATTCTGCTTCCGCATCCGAAATTGTAAGTGGCGCTTTGCAGGATCTTGATCGTGCTTTAATAATTGGCAAACGTACTTATGGTAAAGGTTTGGTACAACAAACAAAACCTTTAGTGTATAATGCGCAAATAAAAATTACAGTTGCCAAATATTATATCCCAAGCGGGCGCTGTGTACAGGCTTTAGATTATTCTAACAAAGATGAAGAAGGCCGTGTAGAAAAAGTACCGGATAGTTTAATTACTGCTTTTAAAACTAAAGGTGGAAGAATTGTTTATGATGGCGCAGGCATTATGCCCGATGTAAAAACGGTGGATGAGAAATTAAGTAATGTATTAATTGCCCTGATCTCTAAAAATCACATTTTTAAATACGCTACAAAATATTATTTAGCGCACCCTCAATTAGCAACTCCTGCTGTATTTAATTTAACGGATGCTGAGTACAACGATTTTGTTGATTATTTAAAAGATAAAGATTATAAATACAAAACCAAAAGTGAAATTGAATTAGAAGATCTTAAAAAGAACGCGGAAGAAGAAAAATATTACTCAGATATTAAAGTAGAGTTTGATGTATTGTTAAATAAAATGACCTCTAACAAAAAAGACGATCTTGTAAAACATAAAGAGCAGATCAAACGCTACCTTGAAGAAGAGATAACATCACGCTATTATTTTCAAAAAGGACGGATCGAGTTTTCACTTAAAAATGATGATGACTTAAAAGAAGCTATAAGATTATTAAGCGATCAAAACAAAGTTAAGATCATTTTAACCAGCAGCGAAAAAGCTACCAAGCCTTTTAACAGCAAGAAGAAATTTTAAAAGCCGCTTACAAACCCAAACTGAATTATAGGGTTGGGATATATTGATAGCCGGTTAGGCGTTACATTTAACATCAAGGAAGCAATTAACGCCGCGTTTTTTCCCATAGATTGCCTATAACCACCACCGATCCACGCATAATTAACCCAAACTTTTGTATTTGGATCTGAAATATTAAAGATATTCGATTGTCTTAACATATCAAACTCACCCTGGGCAAAAAAACTTTCTAAAAAATAATAGCGGGCATAACAATATGGGCCATATGCCGTTTGAGAAAAACGTCCATATCCACGGTAAAGTACGCTTGAATAGCTATAAATAAAGCCAGCTCCGGCGTTAAAGTTTTCAGTTATGTTGTAGCCAATAGCCGGTGATAAATTAGCGTAAGAAAAATTCGGGCCAAAATACAATTGCAAATTACCACCATATGTAACATTTTTGAGCCAATCCCTATCGGGTTTTTTCTTTGCTTTATAGTTGCTGTCGTTTCTTGTATTTCCATAATACACACTATCTGTTTGCCCTTTATAAGACAAACAAATAAATAACAAAAAAACTACAGCTAAAATTCTTTTTTTCATGCACTTTATAAAGTATCTTCGTATACAAATTTACGAAAATATGACCATACTTGTTACAGGCGCCTCAAAAGGAATTGGTTTTGAAATGATAAAATTATTTTCTCAAAACCCCAATACACTTGTAATTGCTGTATCGCGAAATATTGAGCCTATCACAAAACTTGTTAATCAAAAGAACACACATTCTCTTCTTCCTATAAAAGCAGATATTACAAAGGCTATCGATCAAAAAAAGATCCTTAAAACATTAAAAACATTACGCTTAAAAGTGGATGTATTAATAAATAATGCCGGAGAAATAGTGAACAGGCCTTTTGAAAAAATAACTGCCAAAGAACTTCAATCTGTTTATACAACAAATGTGTTTGGACCTTTTACTTTGATCCAGGCCTTATTACCTTTCTTTAATAAAAAAAATAAAGCCCACATAGTAAACATTAGCAGTATGGGTGGCTTCCAGGGCAGCGCTAAATTTCCGGGCCTTAGCGCTTACTCCAGCAGCAAATCGGCCTTAAGTGGCTTAACCGAGTGTTTGGCTGAAGAATTAAAACCAAAAAACATTTCAGTTAATTGTTTAGCCATAGGCGCGGTACAAACCGAAATGCTTACTAAAGCCTTTCCGGGATATAAAGCGCCGCTAAAAGCAAATGAAATGGCAGAGTTTATTTGTAATTTTGCTTTAACAGGCCACTCTTATTTTAACGGAAAAATTATTCCAGTATCATCGTCAACACCATAACCATGAATAAGTTATTATTTGCTTTTTGTTTATGCTTATCTGTTCTTTGCCAGGCGCAACGAATTAAGCTTGAAATTGAATTTAGATATGGCCTGCCTGATTGTAGCGGTAAATGCAAAACAGATGCCGAGATCCAAAACTCAAAAGTTGATAAACCTTTGGCAAAACAACGTTTTTATGTTTATCAAAGTGGTGTTTGCGTTGATAGTATCAGAACAAATGATAGTGGGCTTGTACTTATTAAATACCCTCCGGGAAGATATTATTTATATGAGCCCTGGAAACATTTTAAAAGAACACCCGATAATTCACCCATGACCGATTTTTTTCCGGATTGTTTAGCTAAAGAATGGGTAAAGCCAAATTATTATTTAACCATCGAAATGGACGGGCAATATAAAATGACCTATAATGAAATAAGCGCGAGCCGCTGTCCTTTTCAATATGCCTGTTTAAAAGTACGCCATTTGCCAACATTAATTAAAAAATAAATGCATAAATATTTTTTAATACTCTTCTCTCTTTTCCTTTCAAACTTTTATTCCCAAACAATTACACAAACCATCAAAGGTGTTGTAATTGATAAGCAGAGTCAAAGCCCCATTCCTGGAGCTATTGTACAGGTTTTAAACTCCGATCCACTATTAGGAACCAGCACTAATGAAAAAGGAGAATTTAAAATTCAAAATGTACCTATTGGTCGCTGGCAATTAAAATTTCAGGTTATCAGCTATAAAGAAAAATACGTTACTGTAATTTTAAATGCCGGTAAAGAATCTGTTTCGAATATTGAAATGGAGGAAAGTGTTATACAAGGTGAAGAAGTTGTTGTAATTGCCGAACAGGATAAAACAAAAACAAATAATAAAATGAGCACGGTAAGCTCGCGTGTATTTAGCGCGGAGGAAGCAGCGCGTTATGCCGGTAGCAGAAATGATCCTGCCCGTATGGCAGCAAATTTTGCAGGAGTGAGTGGCGCAAATGATTCAAGAAATGATATTATCATAAGAGGAAATTCACCAATAGGAATTTTATGGCGCTTGAACGGATTAGATATTCCAAACCCAAATCATTTTGGTAATTCGGGCTCTACAGGTGGTCCGGTAAGTATTTTAAATAATAATACTTTAGATAATTCTGATTTTATGAGCGGGGCATTTGCCGCGGATTACGGTAATGCAACATCGGGGGTGTTTGACTTGCGTATGCGCAAAGGCAATAATGAGAAACATGAATTTTTAGTACAAATGGGCTTTAACGGTTTCGAGCTTGGCGCAGAAGGGCCTTTTAATAAAAAGAAAAACTCTACCTTTCTTTTAAATTACCGCTACTCAACTCTTGCTGTTTTTAAAGCTTTGAATATTGATTTTGGAACCGGTTCTGCTGTACCGCAATACCAGGATATAACTTTTAAAACAGATCTCGCAACACAAAAAGCAGGCACTTTTTCTTTTTGGGGTGTAGGCGGTTTAAGTTACATTGCCTTATTGGACAGTGATAAAAAAGAAGGGCAGGATCTTGTAGGCTATAGCGCACGCGATACTTATTTTAGATCTAACGTTGGCGCAACGGGCGTTTCACACACGTATCTTTTTAAAAACAACGCATATATAAAAACAAATGCAGGTGTAAGCGGGCAATACAATAACGTTATTGCCGATAGAATTGATACAGCTTTTCATACACCTAAAAATTTAAA
This sequence comes from Chlorellidium tetrabotrys, assembly GCA_032273165.1. NCBI lineage: Eukaryota > Xanthophyceae > Mischococcales > Botryochloridaceae > Chlorellidium > Chlorellidium tetrabotrys. The sequence goes on along the minus strand of JAUKPS010150090.1, from coordinate 41,296 downwards.
GCCTGAGTACAGGCAAACCACGCAAACCATTCGCTATTCATTAAATACCACTTACAATAAAAAATTTAATTCAAGAGATTTTTTAAATACCGGCATTTATTCTGAATTATATAATACTTTGTTTATTGATAGTACAGATAATTTATTTGGCAATAATACATTTATTACTTTGCGTGATTATAAAGGCACAACAGCTTTATTAAGAGGATTTGTACAATGGCAACATAAGTTCACTGATAATTTTTTGATCAACATTGGTGTAAGTGATCAGTTCTTTTTATTAAATAATTCAAATGCTGTTGAGCCACGCGTTGGTTTAAAATATTCTATCAACAGTAAACAATCCATAAGCATTGGTGGCGGCATGCATAGCCAATTACAACCTATTTATATTTATTTTGCAACCGACTCTGTAAATGGTAAGCGTGTTGAAACAAACAGATCGTTAGATTTTACAAGGGCCACACATGCTGTAATTGCATACGATAATAGTTTTGCTGCTAACTTCAGATTAAAAGCGGAATTGTATTATCAATACATCTACAATGCGCCTGTGCAAAATTTTCCAAGTTATTTTTCTGCTTTAAACTTAGGCGCCGACTTTAATAGCCCAAATGTAAATAATTTAGTAAGCAAAGGTACCGGCGAAAATTATGGTATTGAGTTAACACTTGAAAAATTTTACAGCCACGGATATTATATTTTATTTACCAGCAGCTTGTTCGAAAGCAAATATAAAGGCAGCGATAATATTCTTCGCAACACTGCATTTAATGGTAATTATGTTTTTAATTTGTTAGGCGGGAAAGAATTTAAGATCAATCAAAAGCATGTTTTAAGTATAGATGTCAGAGGGACTTATGCCGGTGGCAAACGTTATACACCCATTGATCTTGCCGCCAGCAAAGCATATGGTGATGAGGTGCGCGATGGTAATCACGCGTATGAGAACAGGTATCCTGATTATTTCAGGCTGGATGTAAAACCGGGCTATCGTTACAATTCAAAAAAAGTAACGCATGAATTTACGGTTGATATTCAAAACATAACTCACAATGCAAATGTGTTTCAACAATCTTACGATATAAAAAATCAAACCATAAAAACCGATTATCAATTGCGCTTTTTTGTGATCCCACAATACCGCTTACTGTTTTAAAATAAAAAAAGCCACACCGTTTAAGTGTGGCTTTAAGTTTAATACAGGATACTCATTAATCGCTTTCAGGATACTCATTAATCGCTTTCAGGATACTCATTAATCGCTTAAACGCGATTAATCCTTAACAATCTTTAAAGTTTGTGAGCTTCCTTCTTTTGACGAAACCTTTAAATTATAAATACCTTTTGCAAGAGGCGTAATATTTAATTTAAATTCGGTCTTATCTTTAGTAAACGTGGTATTTTGTTTCAGTGCCAGCTTACCTGTTACATCAAATAACTCAATAACTACATCAATATTTTTTGCTTCATTTACTTTTAAAGTAATATTATCTATAGCAGGGTTAGGAAAAACCTTGAAGCTTGTATTAGCAGCCCCGATCTCAATAACACCTACACAATTTAAAATTGATACAGCAACTGTTTGTGTAGAAACACAGCCTCCGTTTGAGCCCGTTACAGTGTAAGTGAAATCAACACCAAATGTATATACTGCCGTTGCATTGTTTCCACCGCCATTGCTCCAGGTATATGATGTTGCGCCTGAAGCTGTAACGGTAACAGGATCGTTATCACAAGAAACAACACTGTTTGTTGATAGCACTATATTTGGAATTGTTTCTACCAAAACAGTTTGTGTATTTACAGGGCCTTGTCCAAAACTATTTCCCGATATCATTGATATTGTATAAACACCTGCAGTAGTAAAATTCATTGTAGGGGTTTGAACAGAGGTTGAGTTAAACGTAACGCCAGTTGATGGAGTTATTGTCCAGCTCCAGCTTGTTGGTGTATTACTTGAATTATCTACCAATACTTTATTTACCCCAACGCATAAAGGTCCATAATAAGAAAAGTTAGGTACTGGTGCCGCAGTAGTTGGTATTACATCTGCTTCATAAACACCACGGCCGTATGTGGCAGCATATACTTTTCCTGGTGCAGCAGGTGTTGTTTCCATATCCATAATTGCTACGTTAGGTAAACCTGTATTATATATTGTCCAGTTGGTTGATGAATTATCTTTGTAATAAATACCAACATCCATACCAATATAAATACGATCATTAGAACCCGGTTCGTATACCGAACAGTTAGCCGGTAAATTTGGAAGGTTAGATGAAATATTCGTCCAGGTTACACCACCATCAAACGTTTGAAAGATCTTATTACCTGCATTATAGCCACTCACTGTAACCCATGCTTTATCTGGATCTGTTGGTGAAATTGTAATGAACGTAAGCGCACCACCTGATGCAGCATTACCAGTTACATTTGTCCAGGTAGTTCCTCCATCAATTGTTTTTCTGATAGAGCCTGCATATATAACATAAATTACCAGGTTGTTTGATGGCGCAATTGCAAATTCAACTATAGAACCACCACCACCTGTAGTGCCGAGTTGAGTCCATCCTGTACCGTAATTTGTTGATTTAAAAAGTTGGTTGCGCCCGGTATATATTGTAGCTGCTACCGCCGGATCCTGGTGCCATGGAGTAACCCACGCGCCAGTACCTGTAACGCCCGCCGAAATACTTGTCCAGCTTGTGCCACCATTGGTTGACCTGTAAATATTGCCATTATACTGCTCAGCATACATGTAATTATCATTCGTACGATCTATAAAGCAATCCATTCCATCACCCGCCAAGCTGGCAACATAGCTCGCCCCATTTTTAATATTTGTACCATTATCCTGATGACCTGTTATCCATTTGTTTGGTGTTACACCCGATAATCCTATCTTATATATTTGAGCAATATTTCTTTGCGCTGTAATATCCGCCCACACGCTACCGTTGTAAGAATAAATTCCACCATCGTTGGTAGAATAAAGAGTTCCGGTTGATGAATATTCCAGCTCATGAATATCAGCATGAATATATGGTGTTGGCGAATTCCAGCATCCAATAACAGTCCAGTTAGTGCCACCGTTTGTAGATCTCCAAACATTTACGCCACCAACAACAACCTCATCTGGTGTTATGGGCGATGCTGCAATTGCAAGATCGTACCAGCCTTGTCCCTGGCCGGTTGAATTTCCTAAACAAGAATTACCAATAATGTTTGGCGTGTTAGCTGTTAATGTAAAGCTTACACCATCGTTGGTAGAACGGTAAACGCCAAGAAGCTGGCTATCTGAACTTTTACTTGCCAATACATAAACATAAGAAGGGTTTGTTGGTGTAACTGCTATTGCCATCCTGTTACTTCCTGAAGTTGGTATGCCTGTTGATACAACTGTAAAACTTGCACCACTATTAGTTGATCTGTAAAATGAAGAGCCACTGGCGTAAGCTATTGTTGGATTAGTAGGATGAAATTTTATATCCCATGTATTTACCGTGCTAACAGTTGCCCATGTTGTTCCGCCATTCGTACTTCTGTAAATACCGGCGTTTGTTGCCGCAAAAATTATTTGTGGATTTGTTGGATCTAAAACCAATTTGTGAATTACGCGGCCTTGAGATACCGGAAAAGTTAAACCACAGGGTGCCCATGTTAAACCGGCATCAGTAGATTTCCAAACACCATCCGAGCTAACCGGGAAAGCCGATAAAATATCATCTCCACCACCTGTGGCAAGATACATTACGTTAGTGTTTGTTGGATCAATAACAAGATCTGAAACTGCAGTTACTGGTAAATTATCTGTATTTGTTATCCATGAAGTACCACCATTGGTTGTTTCCCACAAACCACCACCTGCTGCTCCCGCATAAATTGTGTTAGGAATGCTGGGATGAAACGTAAGAAAATTATCGCGCCCGGCTTTTCGCGGCAAGCCGCCAACAAGGCCTGTTGGCGCACCCATTGGCCCAACCGCTACCCAGGTTGCCGACAAAACAGAAGCGCTGCTTGAAGTTTTATTAGCAGAAGAATGTTTGTATTCTGCTAAAAAGTTAGAGTAGTTTCTTGAGGTTTGGCTCAACAAAGATAAATTACCTGTTGGATACACGCGCGGTTCTACAAAATATTCCCAACGTTTAAACGCTTTATAACCTGTACTTTTTATAGTAAGATCTTTTCCTTCAAAAGATTTGTAAAATTCTTTTTGAATTTCATATAGATTAGCGCCGGGCTTATTGGCCATCTCAATCCAATCTTGTGAAAAATAATTTTTAGAAACTAATAATAGTCCCAGTATCAATAATGATTTTTTCATGGTGTGATTATAGGGTAACTAAACTATTAAAAAAAACTGCAAAATCAAAGGGTTTTAACAAATAAATGATGGTAAATTGTAATTATATTTGAGTATGAAAGTTTTTAAAGAAAATATTGCATTTGTTTTTTTATTTGCGGCGATCGTTTCCTGCTCACAAAAAAAACTTGTTAGTACACAGATCAGTTTTATGCAACCATATTGTGGCGGTGCACGACCAACACCTGAAATAATAAAGGATGCGGAAACTCCCAAACCCTACGCTAATAAAACCATAGTAATAGTTTCGTCTACAAATAAAATAGATTCTGTTAAAACATCTGACTCGGGATCATTTAAAACAAATTTAAAGCCTGGAACCTATAAATTATTTGAAGCCTGGCGTTATTATAAAAAAGCAGATGGCGGTTTGTTGGTTAGTGATTTTGATGCCCAATGTTTAAAAACAGAATGGCAAAAAGAAATAAAAGAAATAAGTGTTACTAAAACGGAAATTAAAATTTGTAATAAGAATGAAATCATACTAATTTGCCCCTGGAACCTGCCCTGTATTCTCGAGTCACACAAACCCCCAGCGCACGAATAGTAAATTTGAATCGTAAAAAATTATTGTTATTTCACAAACTCAAGAAGCCATTTTACGGCAGCTTCTTCGCGGGTAAATACTTTTGAGGGGTGACGGCTTTTGCCGATCTTAATAAAAAAGTTGGCCATTATTCTCTGCGGAAGACTTTTTATTAATAAAGCTTCTGCTAATTTTAAATGACGGTAGGGATTATTTTTTCCGGCATAATTGCGGGCCTCGGGTGAAAGGTTTTTTTTGCCATTTCTTACATCAATTAAAACCGGGGTAGCTTTTCCTTCTGTAATTATATAACAGGCATCCACCTGCTGTTTGATCTCATCAAAATCTATTTCATCATCTGTGTCGTTAAAAGCAATTCGTAAAAAGCCTCTTTCATCAAAATTGATTTCAGAATTATATGTTTTTAAAGATCTCACTAATAATTTCAAAGATATTATATACTCAAATATACAAATTCATTTTTGAGAGCTCAACTATTTTAGGCTTATTCTTTAAACCTTATAATTTTATCCCGGCAATACAAACATCATCTATCTGTTCCAGTTTTCCTTTCCAATTGTTAAAAGTTTTGTCTACTAAATCCATTTGGTTTTGCATTGTTTGATCTTTCATTTCAAAAAATAGCTGCGCTAATCTTTTTCGCATGAATTTTTTACCGTTCGCGCTTGCTTTATCACCGCCAAACTGATCGTAGTATCCATCCGTTGAAAAATAAAGCGTGTCGCCTCTTTCAAGCTTAAGCGTTTGTGTTGTAAAAGGATGGCTGTGTTCAGACAGGCCTATTGGCTGTTTATTAGCGGCTAACTCTTTTATTTCACCCTTATGAATATACCAAAGCGAATTGTTTGCGCCGGCCCATTTAACATCTACCGAGTTACCAATATGTTGAATAGAGCACAATGATATATCCATGCCATCTTTTACGTTTTGGCCCGTTTTTGAAAAAGTTTCTAAAACAAGTTCTTTTGTTTTATCAAGTATCAGTCCAGGATCGGTTAAGTTATATTTTTTAACGGCGTTATCCAGTGCATTGCTGCAAACAACACTTACCAAGGCTCCCGGCACACCGTGACCCGTGCAATCAGCCACAGCAAACAAACAAACATCATTTTGTTTTGATTTATAAAGCCAATAAAAATCTCCGGCAATAATATCTTTTGGTTTGTAATAAACAAAACAATTACCAAGAACTTCTTTTATTTTTGAAAACGAAGGCAAAATTGCCTGTTGCAGATTTTTTGCATAATTGATACTATCTATAATGTCTTTTTTTTGTGATTCGATAAGATCATTTTTTTGTTGCAATAATAAATTATCTTTCTTTTTTTGATTATTACTTTTTAAAACTATTACAACAAAACCAAGTAATAAAACCAATCCGGCCAACGCAGCATATATTAAAAGCTGTTTTCTTTGCAGTGCATTTTTTGCTTCTATTTCTTTTTTAAGCTGTTCGCTTTTTATAGATGCCTGTTCTTTATCAAACTGGTACTGCATTTCATAACGCGTGATCTGTGAAGATTTTGAGGTGTTAAAAAGAGAGTCTTTAAAGTCCTCTGCTTTAATTCGGTTATTAAAAGTAGAATCAATATTTCTTAGGCGATAAAAACACTCTGATTTAGAATAATACAATGTTACAAATCGACTTATATCATTATTAATATGAGCATACTTAAGTGACTGGTTGTATTCGTTTATTGCTTCTTTAAATTTTTGTTGATGTTTTAAAATATCCCCTTTGTTCTCATAAAAATGAGACAGCATAAATGGATTTGATTTTTCATTCAATAATTTTTCGGTGATCTTTAAATATTTTTCGGCTGAATCTAATTGATTTTTCTTAATGCATTCGCCCGTAAAGTTATTATATGTTAGCGCTTTCTTTGAATCGGGAACTCCTAACTTTTCATTCAGGTAAATTGCTTTTGCGTAATATACAAGGGCCGAATCATCTTTATTAATATTAGAAAAATAGTTTGCAAGATTGGCGTATGACAAGGCAAGACCTCTTTCATCTTTTTGTTCCAGCCGTAGCTTTAGTGCTTTGTAAAAAAACTCTCCCGATTTTTCATGTTGCCCCAAATCACTATAAACATTTGCAAGGTTAGAATAATTTCCTGCAAGTTCCTTTCTATGCGATGCTTCATTTATTTTTATAGCCTCCTGCAAATAATAAATTGATTTTGGATAATTACCGATCTTGCGATAGAGGATCGCAATATTGCCAAACGAGCCAGAAATATCAACCGAGTCTGAATTCCTTAGATCATAATTCAATAATTCGATTGAAATGTCAAGACATTTTTGAATATCACCTTTAAAAAAGTAAAGCGTAGTTAGGTCTGCAAGATATGATCTGTAATAAACCGAATCTGCATATTTTTTTACAAGTATATTTGCAAGAGATCGTTGTTTTTCAAATACTTTAGCGGCACCGTCAAAATCATCTGTCTTATAAAAACAATCCTGTACGCGCCTGTATTTTCTAAATCTGAGCGTGTCGCTTTTTTCCGAATCGGCTTGTTTAACTTCATTATCGCACTGAGCTGATATTATTTTAACAGTAAATAAAAATAATATCAGCCAGTTAATTTTTTTCATTAAAAAATTTTTAAAGAAATTCTTTTATTATGCTTTTAAAAACCCCAGGATCTTTTCAACGCTGGCTTTAGCATCACCATAAAGCATTTCTGAATTTGGTTTGTAAAATAAAGGATTGTCTTCACCTGAATAACCTGCAGACATTGATCGTTTCATAATGATCACTTTTTCTGCTTTCCAGGCTTCAATAACAGGCATACCATAAATTGAACTTGCAGGATCATCCTGCGCCCCCGGATTAACAACATCGTTTGCACCAATAACCATTACCACATCTGTATCAGGCATATCTTCGTTTATCTCATCCATTTCTAAAACAATGTCGTAAGGCACATTAGCTTCAGCTAATAATACATTCATATGACCAGGTAAACGGCCTGCAACAGGGTGTATAGCAAAACGTACTTTTTTATTTGCTTTGCGTAATGTTTGTACCATATCATAAATGGGATACTGCGCTTTTGCAACAGCCATACCATAGCCCGGAACAATTACAACAGATTTTGCTTCTTTTAATAATGCTGCAACTTCTTCATGATTTAACGCGGTTACTTCACCTTCCATTGCTTTTTTCTCTCCACCCGAACCACTGCCTGCTCCATTTGCAAATATCACCGAAAAGAACGAACGGTTCATAGCGTGACACATGTGCATAGAAAGTATGGCACCTGAACTTCCAACCAAGGCACCGGTTACAATTAAAAGATCGTTACCTAACATAAAACCTGCTGCTGCTGCTGCCCAGCCTGAATAAGAGTTGAGCATGGAAACCACCACAGGCATATCTCCACCACCAATGGCCATAACCAACACCACACCAACAAACGAAGCAATAAGCGTCATTATTCCAAGATATAACATGCCGCCTGTCCCTTCCGCTTTACAAAAGAAAACACCTAAAATTGTACACGCCAATAGCAATATTAAATTCATAGTTTGCAATCCTTTAAAACTCCATGGTTTTGAAGGAACTTTACCATCTAATTTCCCCCAGGCAATAATAGAACCTGTAAATGTAATAGCACCAATAAAAATTCCAATAAATACTTCTACCAAATGAATCATGTGCGCAGCACCTAGCAATTCATGCGATCTTGGATCCAGGTAGGAACCAAAACCAACCAGCACGGCTGCCAATCCAACAAAGCTATGTAGTATAGCCACTAGCTGCGGCATAGACGTCATTTCTACTTTGCGTGCCAGCAGCAAACCAATTACTGAAGCAATGGCAATTGCCACAATAATGTAAACATGCCCGGCAACGCCTTGTCCTAAAACTGTTGCAATTATTGCTACGATCATACCAATGATGCCGTAAAAAACGCCGCGTTTTGCCGATTCTTGTGAGGACAATCCTCCTAAACTTAAAATAAACAATATACTGGCAAATAAGTATGCTGCTGTTTGTATTTCTTTTGCGATGAACATAATTTCTATTTTAACTATATTAGTTTTTTAATCGTTTTGTTTAAAAAGGTTGCTGAGCCTGCCGACGCATTATTTTTTAAACATTTTCAACATACGATGAGTAACCACAAAACCCCCAACAATATTAATGCTGGCAACCAGTATGGCAATGAACGCAAGAATAGTCATTGGACTCATCATATCATTTGTTGTTTGCAATAAACCACCAACAACGATAATACCGCTTATGGCATTAGTTACAGCCATTAAAGGCGTGTGTAACGAGTGCGCAACATTTGTTATTAATTGCCAGCCCACAAACACTGCTAAAACAAAAACAGTAAAGTGTTGTATAAATTCAGGTGGTGCAAACTTACCTACCAAAAATAATAAGCCGCCAACTACTGCTAAACCAATGAGCATAGACGTTGTTGCTTTTTTTGATTTTTCGGCATCGGATATTTTTATTTCTTCTGCTGTAGGGGGAGCCACTTTTTTAGCACCGCCACCGGCAGTTGGGCTAACAGGAAGTGGTGCAGGCGGCCAGTTAATTTTGCCGTTATGCGTTACCATTGCTCTTGAAACAACGGCATCTTCCATATCAATTTTCCATTTTTCGGCTTTGCCCATATCATCTAATAAATGACATAAGTTATTGCCATATAATTGTGATGCCTGAGCTGGCAACTGACTTAATTTACCAACCATGGTAACACCATTATCAGTTGTGTAAACTTCTCCGTTCTTTGTCAACGCGCAGTTACCACCTGTTGATGCTGCAAGATCCACAATAACCGAACCCGGTTTCATGGCAGCTACGTGATAATCCATCCACAATTTAGGGGCTGGTCGGCCCGGAATTTGTGCAGTAGTAATTACAATATCAACTTCTTTTGCTTGTTCTAAAAAGAGCTTCATTTCTGCCTCAATAAATTCTTTACTCATTTCTTTTGAGTAACCCGATGAGGTAGCGCCATCTTCTTCAATTTCTACAGTTAAAAATTGCGCGCCCATTGATTCAATTTGCTCTGCAACTTCTTTACGTGTATCAAATGCTCTAACAATAGCACCTAATGAGTTGGCCGCGCCAATAGCTGCTAATCCCGCAACGCCCGCGCCAATCACCAATACTTTTGCAGGCTCTACTTTACCCGCGGCAGTAATTTGTCCGTTTAAAAATCTTCCAAAATGGTATGAGCCTTCTATCACAGCCCTGTATCCTGCAATGTTTGCCATAGATGATAACACATCCATTTTTTGAGCTCTTGAAATACGCGGAATAGCATCCATGGCTATGGCGTTTACTTTTTTATCGGCTAATACTTTTAACAGATCCTGGTTTTGCGCAGGCCATAAATAACTTAACAAAACCAGATTTTCTTTCATCATACCAACTTCTTCAACCGAAGGCTCTTTTACTTTAAGAACGATATCTGAATTGCCATAAATATCTGCGGCAGAATTAACAATTTTAGCGCCTGCTTCTTCAAATTCTTTATCAGAAAAATTTGCTTTTAGCCCGGCACCTTTTTGAATTTGAACTTCAAAACCTTGCTTTTGCAAACGTTTAACAGTTTTAGGAGTTGCGGCTACCCTTAATTCATTTGGGGATATCTCCGCTGGAATTCCAACTTTCATATAATGATTGGTTTTTTAGGAACCCAAATAACGCAAAAAAAACGGGAAATTAAAAGGGAATTTGAAGATAGTTTGAGGTTGTTTTTTATCTATGGAAACACTTGTTAAACCTTATTTGTTGTCTGCTTGTCTATAAAAACTATAATTTTTAATTGTTTGATTTGGGCGCCAATTCGCGCTTTCAATTCAAGCCTGCTTTAATTTTGTAATGTTTGTCGGGCTGCGGTGGCTTCCTGCCGGTCGCCTCCTCGCTCCGCAAACATTTTACAAACTTTTTAGCAGGGCTTTCCTTTCAATCGCTGGCGCAGCAACCCACTCAATTTATAATATAAATGCTGTACGCTTATTTCAGTAGATCAGGTCTTCTTAATTTTGTGCGTTCTACACTTTGTTCATGGCGCCACTTATCAATGTTGGCGGTATGTCCGCTTAATAAGATCTCAGGTATGGCCCAGCCATTAAACTCGGCAGGCCTTGTGTACACAGGCGGAGCCAATAAATTATCCTGGAAAGAATCGCTTAAGGCAGACGTCTCGTCATTTAAAACACCCGGCAGCAAACGAATAACTGCATCGCTAAATACAGCGGCAGGTATCTCGCCCCCGCTTAATACATAATCGCCAATGCTTATCTCTTTAGTAACCAAATGCTGGCGCACACGCTCATCAACGCCTTTGTAATGGCCGCATAAAATAATAATATTTTTAAGAAGAGAATATTGGTTACAAAGCTTTTGTGTAAGCAATTCGCCATCCGGACTCATATAAATAACTTCATCGTATTCCCGCTTCGCTTTAAGATCCTGCAAACAAGCGTAAATAGGCTCAATGCCCAAAACCATTCCTGCACCCCCACCAAAAGCATAATCATCTATTTGTTTTTGTTTATTGGTTGAATAATCGCGCAGGTTAATAAGGTTAACTTCTACCAGCTTATTATTAATAGCTCTTTTAAGTATAGAATGGCTAAAAGAGCTGGTCATAAGGTCGGGAACGGCAGAAATTATATCAATTCTCATGGGCCAAAGATAGCGATTTTAACAAAACTGATTATTTACATGCAGTATAAAGATAGATAGCCACTAATTGCACCAATTTCTCTAATGTAAAAGGCTAAACTCAATGATTGAATTAGTGTAATTTACATTGTTCAAGCGATAAATTGCTTGAACAATTATTTCACTAAACACAGCACACTTTGAACACCATTTTTTGTGTAATTAGTGAAATTAGTGGCCATTTTGTATCCCGATGCCTTTTTAACGATTTGGTAACATTAGCCTAAAGATATAGTGAAGTAGTGATCTTAATTTTATATCAGTGAAAAAATTACTTTACATACTTTTATTCGTAAGCTTTAGCGCTGCTTCTTTTGCAGGAAATAGCGACAAAGAAAAGAAAGCAATTGCAGTAACTCAAAAAACTGTTGCAGGCAAGATTACCGATGTTACTGGCGAATCTATTGCAGGCGCAAAAATTACAATTAACGAAACAGGCGAAACTTTTTTTGCAGACTTTGATGGTAACTTTAAGCTTTCTGTAAAAACAGATAAGGTATATTCTATCTCCATTAATACTGTTGGATTTCAACCTTTAGAGGTAAAATCGAGCAATCTTTCTTTGTTCTCAGACCTTTCTCTTCAACCACTTAACTAATTAACATTCGCAGCCCTTTATTGACAAGGCTTTTACGAATTTTAACGCTTTTATAGGTAAAGTTAAGGTTAAATTTGCATTACGCCATTGTTTCTTAATCGTTATCTTAATATCTTTGATATAAGAAATTGATTCATTTATTTTTAAAACAAACAATTATGAAAAAGTTAGTAGTAATAGTTTTATCGGTTTTAATAACAGGCGTTACAAACGCTCAAATACAAAACGAAAAAGGTTTATATATAGATAGCGAAGGAAATCTATTTAATGGCACTATTGAAAAAACAGAAAATGCTGTAAAAACAGATTTTAATGTAAAAGAGGGTGTTATTAATGGTGAAGCAACTTACTATTATGCATCGGGCAATAAAATGGAAACCGGAACTTTTACCAATGGTGTAAAAGATCAAAAATGGACCCGTTTTAACGAGAACGGATCAATTTCCGCAGTAGCTTTTTACAATCTTGGTAAAAAAACAGGAACCTGGTTAGTGTATGATGATGCAGGTAAAAAACGTTTTGAAATGAATTACAGTAATGGCGAAAAAACAGGCGTTTGGACCAGCTGGGATGAAAGCGGCGCTGTTGCAAGCACTAAAAATTATAATCCGAATTAATATTTAAAAATATAGTATTTATTAAAAAAGCCTCGACGTTTGTTGAGGCTTTTTTTATTTGTTGTTTTGTGAGGCTTTTATCTTTTCTAATGCTTCTATATCCATTAGGTCTTTTGGTCGGCCACTTGCTTTTTTTGCTTCTATTAATTGATTGATGTGTAAAAATTTGATCGAGATATCATCAATTTGAGCGGTTGGCGCAAGTTTATAGCATTCATCAAATTTGATCTGATCAAATCCTTTTAAGGAGGTCATAATATCCAATTCAAAACCTGAATTTAATTGTATAGAAGTAAAGCCGGGAATAAATTGTGTTGTTTCAATGCTCTCAAAATCGCCAATTTCTAATTCTTTTAATACACTTCTTAACGATTTTCTGTTGTCAAGTGTGTCTTTTATCCAGATATCAATATCCTGCGTTGCACGATTAAAACCATGCATTGTAGAAGCAAATCCACCAACCATTAAATAAATTGTATTGTGTTTGTGTAAAAGGCGCAAAAGATTAAAAATATCGCTATCTAATATATCCACATTTACGATTTAGCTTCGATTATTTTTGCGTTTTTAAGTTTTTGACTGATCTTGATCAAATGCAATAACATATTAAGTCGCTCTTTGTGGCTTCTTTGAAGATGAATTTTTAATTTTTCTTCCTCTGTAATAAATATGGGTTTCTTATCACTCATTTTGTTGTTTAAAGGTACGAAAAAAGCATTAAAACAAAAAAACGAGGTATAAAGTACCTACTGCTGGCAGTAGGTGTTTTTGTTTGGAATACTTTGTAGGTTTACACAAAACAACAAGCATTTATAAATAATTAAAAATGAATAAATGGCGCTTAGCGATTGGTATAAGCAACCAGCCGAGATATATCACGATAAAGACATTTTACGAATAAAAAAACAAATATCATGACAGAAGTTCCTAAAAATAAAAAAGTAAATAGACTGCACTATCTCTATACTATTGGCATTTTGATTGCCTTGGTAATTTACCTTATGACTTACAATTTCGGTAACAATCAAAATTTATTAAGTTATTTATCATTCGCCTTGACAGTAGCCTCGCTGCTTTTATCCCTTCTTGCTATTGTTTATGCTTTCTATTCAAATTCTTCCTTCACAGACACAATTTCTTCTCTAAATAAATCAAGTAATGAAATAGCTGTCGGCTCAAAAAATCTTGAAGACATAAGTAAAGACTTGGCTGACAAGCTTGAAAAATTACCTTTATTAATCAAAGCCATAGAAGACAAGGTCGATTTAACAAACGCTTATTTAGCCGACCATTATGAAAAAAACAATCAAAATTCGGTTGACAGCCAAGACGACGTGTTAACTGAAAAAGCACTCGATAGTTATTTTAAATTTAGTTCGACAATAGGAGTTTACGCCTTGTATGCGGTACACTTGAGTAAAAAATTCAATAAACCATTTACATTAAAAGTTTTAAATGAAATTTCAGAAATTATTACAATTGATTACACTTTAGGTTTTTTGACTTCACTAAATTGCTTCAGTTTATTCGGACGAACTGATTTTTCAGAATTATGGACAATCACTTGGGTACATCCATTAGTTGAAGCTAAAATAAAGGACCAAGTCTATATTCGTGCCGAACAGGAAAAGACAACTCAAAAAATAACCCATTTATATTCACAAATAGAAAACATTGAAAAATATTTTGGCGAAAAACAATAGTTAAACTGTGTGCGTCTGGCAGCTTATAACAACAAGCAAGCGGACGGACATACAAGGGCTTTTACAAATTCAAGTTCGCTTTGCGAACTAATTTTCATTTTGCAAAAAACTAAGAAACATATATCTTTAAATAACCTTTTGTCGGTTAGGAAAGTTGATGCTTCGAAAGCCCAACGGCCAGTAGCCTCCAAACGTTACTCAACAAAACTCGAATCCATTCAAAAGCGGTCAATAACACTCATAAACTTTGTCATTACAGTTATGCAGAGCCTATGTAAAGGTTATGTAGAACTTAGGATGTCCTATAATAATTTTATAGATTCCGCTTTTTAACATTTCCCCGCTTTTCAGCTCTTCCCTGTCTTCGTCCTATCTACTCCCTACTTGAAGCCTCAAAAGGCCTCAAACCAATTGGCCACTTTATGCCCTTAAACAAACAAAAATGCGCCAATTTGTTAAAAAGGCCGTACCTTTGCCGCCCATGAATCTACTCTCTATAAACAACCTTACTAAAGCCTACGGCGCAAAAAAACTGTTTAACAAAATAAGCTTCGGCATTAACTATGGCGAAAAAGTGGCTTTGGTTGCAAAAAATGGCTCTGGCAAAACAACACTTTTTAAAATTTTAAAAGGTATTGAGATTGCCGATGAGGGTGAAGTTACTTTTAGAAAAGATATTACCATTGGTTTTTTGGATCAGAATTTTGCGTTTGATGAATCGTTAAGCATTCAACAATTAATTGATACTGCCGATAATAAATTTGTAAAAGCTATTAGAGAGTATGATGCTGTAATTAAATTAAGCGAAACGTCTACCGACCCTAAAGTGGCCGACCGTATGGAAGAAGCCTTGAATTTAATGAACGAGATAGAAGCCTGGGATTACGAAAAAAATATTTTAGAAATTCTTTCACGTTTAGAAATTAGAGACACCACACAAATTGCAAAAACACTTTCGGGCGGACAAAAAAAACGTGTTGCTTTAGCACTCACGCTAATTAACAAACCGAATTTAATTATTATGGATGAGCCAACTAACCATTTGGACATTGACATGATTGAATGGTTAGAAAATTATTTACAGGATGCATCCTTAAGTATTTTATTAGTAACACACGACCGTTATTTTTTAGATGAGGTCTGCGATAAAATAATTGAAATAGATAATTACCAGTTATACGAATACAACGGCAACTTTGATTATTATTTAGAAAAGAAAGCCGAGCGCGAACAAATTTCGGATGCGGAAATTGATAAAGCACGTAACCTGTACCGTAAAGAAGTAGTATGGGTACGCAAGATGCCAAAAGCCCGCGGCACAAAATCAAAATCACGCGTAGATGCTTTTTATGAGATAGAGAAAAAAGCAAAACAAAAACGCGTTGAGAAAAAAATTGAGCTCACCGTAAAAATGGAACGCATGGGCTCTAAAATTGTAGAGTTACATAACATTACAAAAAATTATCCTAACAAAACCATTTTAAGCGATCCGTTCACATACACATTTATTCCCGGCGAAAAAATTGGTGTTGTAGGAAAGAACGGTGTTGGTAAAACAACATTATTAAATATTATACAAGGTAAAGAAAGTGTTGATACCGGTAAAGTGGCTTTAGGCGATACCATTGTGTTTGGATATTATTCGCAAGGCGGCATGATCATTAATAACGATAAACGCATTATTGAAATTGTGCAGGATATTGCTGATTATATTCCGTTAGCTAACGGTACCAGCCTTTCCGCGTCGCAATTATTAACGCGTTTTAATTTTACACCATCTGTGCAATTTAGTTATGCGCACACCTTAAGCGGTGGAGAAAAAAGACGATTGTATTTATTAACCGTGTTAATGAAAAATCCTAACTTCTTAATTCTCGATGAGCCTACAAATGATCTTGACATTGTTACCTTACAAACCTTAGAAGATTTTTTAGAAGAATTTAAAGGCTGCGTTTTAATTGTTTCTCACGATCGTTATTTTATTGACCGTTTAGTTGATCACACTTTTGTTTTAGAGGGTGATGGTGCTATTAAAGATTTTCCAGGTAACTATACCGAATACCGCGAATGGAAAGCCAATAAAAAAGATGAGAAATTTCCTGAGCTGAAAATTGAAATTCCGGTTGTAGAAAAAACTGTTGTTACGGAAAAACCGGTGAACGAAACACCAGCTAAAAAATTATCTTACAAAACGCAGCGTGAGTTAGAAATTCTTGAAAAAGAAATTCCAACATTGGAAGAAAAGAAAAAACAGCTGGAAGATAAATTAGCAAGCGGCATAACGGATTATAACGAGATCCAAAAAATAAGTGATGCTCTTAAAAATCTAACAAAAGAGCTGGATGAGAAATCGGTGCGTTGGTTAGAGATACAGGAAGAGGTTTAAATATTCAAAAACTATTTTTCTTTATCACTTTTGATGGCCAAAAGTGACCAAAAGCCTTTGAACTTTTGAAGGTTTGCGTTAGGGATAGAGCCATTGTTTGAGCTCTTTTTTATGCGCCTGGAAGGCAAATAAAAAAAGCGAGTGGCGAAAGCCCGGGCCGCAGGCAACGCCCAAATAATATTGAGAATTTTTTTACTGATTATTTATTCGGCGAACCCAGAACCTGTTTCATAAATTCGCTGGCAAAAACAAAATCAAATAACTCCTGGTTCTTTGTTTTAAGAATTTGTGTTCTGTCACCCGTCCACCAATTTTCACCTTTATAAACAAACATGATATTGTCGCCAATTTCAATAACACTATTCATATCGTGCGTTACAATAATGGTTGTAATATTAAACTCTTCGGTAAGGCTTTTTATAAGGTTATCAATAACGATAGATGTTTTTGGATCCAAACCGGAGTTAGGCTCATCGCAAAATAAATAGCTCGGGTTATTGGCAATAGCGCGTGCAAGGGCCGCACGCTTTTTCATACCACCGCTTAACTCCGCCGGGTACAATTTATTCTTTCCAACTAATTGTACTTTTTCCAAACAAAAATTAACGCGATCCAGCTTCTCTGCTCTTGTTAGATCTGTAAACATATCTAAAGGAAACTGAACATTCTCTTCTAATGTTTGCGAATCAAATAAAGCACCACCCTGGAAAAGCATGCCAATTTTTTTACGTACATTCTCTTGCTCACTCACAGATAGCTTTGGGAAATTTTGCCCGTCATATAGTATGTCTCCGCTATCGGCTTTGTGTAAACCCACCATTAATTTTAAGATAGTTGTTTTACCACAACCACTTTCACCAATAATTAAATTTGTTTTCCCCTTATGAAAAGTAAAGGATACATCTTTTACAACCTGCCTGTCGCCAAATGTTTTATTAATATTTTTTATTTCGATCAACGGTTAAGGAATAGATTAGTTAAGATCAATCCAAATAATAAAATTAAAATGCTGCTGTATACAACGGCGTTGGTGCTGCTTTTACCAACTTCTAAAGCGCCACCACTGGTATTGTAACCAAAATAAGCAGATACAGATGTAATGATAAATGCAAACACAACCACTTTTGTAAATGAGTAATATAATTTCCAGGGCTCAAAAAATGCCTGGATACCGAAAATATATTCATACTCGGTACATGCGCCCGAAGCCACGCCCATAAAGTAACCACCCCAAATGCCTAAGAACATACTTAATGCAATTAAGAAAGGAAAAATAAGAACTGCTGCTGCAATTTTTGGAAATATTAAATAACCAGCTGAATTAATGCCCATAATTTCTAAAGCATCTATTTGTTCGGTGATACGCATAGCGCCAATTTCAGAAGCAATGTTAGAGCCAACTTTTCCGGCAAGAATTAAACATACAATGGTTGGACTAAATTCTAACATAATACTTTCGCGCGTTGTAAAACCAACCGCATATAGTGGCACCCACGGGCTATTAAAACCAAATGCTGCCTGGATGGTAATAATACCGCCCATAAAAACAGAGATAATTGCAATGATAGGTAATGAAGAAATACCAATATTATTTATTTCGAAAATTATCTGGCGGATATAAACGCTTAATTTTTGAGGTTTGCTAAAAACCCTGAACAAAAGCATAAAGTAACGTCCTATATGAAAAAAGAGGTTCATTTTAGAAGTCTAAAAATACAAAAATATTCCCGTATATTTGTAATACTAATTATGATCAAACGTAGCCTTATAATTTTCTCGATATTAGCCATTGTAGCCACTACAATGGAAAGCTGTCTTTTTCACAAAAACAAATGTGATGGTTGTCCTGGCTTGGTTAAAAGTAAAAAAGTCAGAAGGTCGAGCAAAGGTTCAATTTAAGCTTAGTACCCCACTTCTGCGTGAAGGCCAATACCTACTGCAATTTTATGCCAATCGCCCTGGCTTGCCAGGCGGTAATAAGTTGGACTACTACTAACCAGCTTTGCCGAAAAATATAAGCCTTTTACATCGCCAAGATCTTTGATCCATTCTATAGAAATAAAAACATCGTCATCTACAAATAAATTGTAAGGCGTTAGATCTAATTCAATTAATCCGTTTTTCTCTTTTGTTTCGATGATAACGTTTTGTGTTAGGATATTTTCCTTGGGATTACCTTTTTCATCTTTATTATAAACATTAAACCTAAAAATTGGTTTTTCGATAGAGTTTCTTGCAATATTAAGATAGAATTTACGCAAATGTGTTTTAGGATTTTTGATATTTAATTTTACAGCGAGCTCTGCGCCAAGCGTGTTTTTAACGAAACCAGCCGTAACATGTGTGGTTTTGGTATCGTTACCAAGGATCTTGATTTTTGTTTTTTTAGCAGAAACAGATATTTCATTTAAATTGGTAGCCGAAGGAGAAAGTACTATTTTATTTTGACGGTTTAAGTTTTCAATCGATAAACTTTTTGCTTTGTAACCGATCATTGAAATTTTTATTGGTGCATTTGCAGCACTGTCGGGCACTGTAAAATTAAATTCGCCCTGTTCGTTGGTAACAGTTCCAAAACCTTTGCCAACCACGCCAATATTGGCAAATTCAATTGGTTTATTAGTTGCGCTATCTAATAAAACACCCTTGCAAATTTTTTGCGCAAGAATTGAATTAAACATTAAGCTTAAAAAAAGTAAATAAATGATCTTCATAAAATAGAATTTAAGCTTAAGACGTTTGAGTTATTATGAAAGTTACAACTTAGTATTTTGCGCCACCAATACCAATATTTTCGATAGGATGCCAGGTTGTTTTTATTTCCTGAAGGTCAAGGATCAAATATGGGTTTTGATTCTCATCCTTTGTCCAGTCTTTATTCCAGTTAAAAGAACGTTTTACGTTTAATGAAGCATTCTCTGAAATAACTTTCGCTTCTTCTTTATTGTTTCTGCAATAAATAACAGCATTCACATCCATATGTGAAGAAAAATGACCGTGCAATTCTTTTGAAGTACCGGTGATAATATTTACAACCCCACCCGGAAGATCGGATGTAGCAAGCACTTCGGCAAAGGTAACGGCACATAATGGTAAACTGTTAGATGCTAATACAACACAGGTATTACCACCACATATAATAGGAGCAATAACGCTTACTAAACCCAGTAATGCTGAATCCTCCGGTGCAATAACCGATACAACACCTGTTGGTTCGGGCACCGAAAAATTAAAATGCGATGAGGCAACGGGATTTACAGAGCTAAATAAAGCAGAATATTTATCGCACCAGCCGGCATAATACACTAATCTATCAATACTTTGCAATACCTCCGTTTCGGCAGCTTTTACGGTTATTCCCTGTAAAATTAATTCTTCAACAAACTGTGCTTTCCGGCCTTCCAGCATTTCGGCAATACGGTATAAGATCTGGCTGCGGTTAAAAGCGGTCTTTCCACTCCAGCCTGTAACAGCGGCACGCGCTGCAACCACAGCGTTTCTAAAGTCTTTGCGGGATGATAAACAAACATTAGCAATAGTATCACTTTTTTTATTTAGCAAGGCATAATACCTTCCGCTTTCGGTGCGGGGAAATTGTCCGCCAATATAAATTTTGTATGTTTTTAAAACGTTTAAACGTGGCATGATCTTGAGTTATGAATCATTAAATTTAAGGATTTTCTGTGAGATAAATTAATAGCATTTTTCAGCAAAAACAACTTCTACTTTTTCAATACTGGTATGTTTTCCAACAAAGATCTTGTTTTGATAAGTGGCACTGCCGTAGGTTGTTATTGGAACATCTACTTTAAATTGATAGTAAGTGCGCTGCTTGGTGTCTTTATTATAAAAAGTACCTTTTATTTCGAGATTATTTACTTTAAAACTATTTTTATTTTCGACTGTGCCTGAAAAATTACAAAAATTAAGTAAGCCAATAGTAGAATTGTCGTGTAAACAAATGTTCTTTAAAATATCCTCTTTTTTTGGCACTTCCGTATTTACGAAGCAGGAATTAAGCGACATTAAAATTAGAAAAGAAAATAAACCTGTTATTGCTTTTTTCATAAGCCTATAACGTTTAGAATGGCACAAATGTTACGCCAAACATAAAATTAAATCGCTGACTCGGATAACGGTCCCATTTGTAATAACGTTGATTTGCAATATTATTAAATTGAACAAAGAAACTCAACATTTTACTGTAACGGTATTCTGCTCCAAGATTTGCATCCACATAGCCTTTTAATTGTTTTGGAACATAACTAATAGTTCCTGTATCTTGTTTTTGAGTCAGCGCCCATTGCTGCCCTACAAAAAAGATATCGGCCTTTACAATAATTTTGCTTTTTAGATTATAAATAGCAGAAAACGTAAGATCATAATCCGGTTTTTGATAGGCACGGGTTAAATTCTTGGGTTTATATAAATAATAATTCCCTTTAGCTATAATATTTAATTTTTCTTTTAATTGATATTTTAACTGGCCACTAACGGTTAGCAGTGTTGTATTATCATACACAACATCAAAACGGTTAAACACCTGGTTAACGCCGCTGTAATCGATCACAAAAAATTGCAAACTGTCGTATTGCGCATAACTTAATTTTGCGTCGTAAGAGGTTTTACTGCTTAAATTTCCCCTTAAACCAACAAAGGCATTGTATTTATTGTTTGTATTTGCATAATGAATAGTAGTATCCACAAACCTATTCTCGGTACTTAAGCTTCTGAAACTATTTTTTATCAAACCACCGTTTACACCTGCGTATGGAATGATCATATTTTCATACACATTGTAAAACACATTTAGTTTTGGGAAGAAATAAAAGCGGGTCTTATTTTTAAAATTATCCAGGGTTCCTGTTAAACCAATATCTGCGTGCCATTTGTTATTTCCGGCTTCAAAAGAAGGGTTTAAGCTTACTATCAGGTCGTTTATTGTATCGTTAGATTGTTTATGATTATAATAATCGGTTAAGAAGTTTACGTTCAGTTTTTCTTTGTTAATGAACATGGTTCCCATGGCATTCAACTTTATGTTGTTCTCGGTTTCGCGATATAAATTCTGCAGATTATAATAGCTCAAACCAATATCATGGTTAATGTGTGTGCTATCTGCATAGTGGCTTACCAATCTCAATTTGGGTTCAAACAATTGATAACGCTGTTTCGTAAAATCATTTTCCAGTTTATTTAAGCTTGTATCATAACCATAATAATGCACTACATGTCTTTCATAATTAAAATCGCCTGTAAGTGTATGCTTTTTATAGAACTGCTTTGCGAAAAGATTTACTTCATTATCACTATATCCACCATAACCAACACCTTCTAAATGAGGTGTGCCTGAAAGGTGCTTTAAATGTGCGCCATAATTTGTTTCGCGCGAACGTGTGTTACCGATCCAAAACTCGCCGTAAGGCATGTTGTAGATTGGCCCGTAACCCACTTTTAATAATGAATGGTATAATTTACTTAAAGGCTCGTTTTGTAGTTTGGCCTGGGTAATGGGCTGCACCTGGTATTTAGGAAATAAAGGAATGCTTGTGATGCCATACTTTAGATCTTTGATACGTTTAACAGTGTCTTTAATTTCAGGTACATCCGAAAATTTTGAAGCATCTTTTATAGTTGGTTGAAATTCGCTTGGTACATTATAATTAAGATCATTCACGCCCGCAGGCTGTTGTGCCATAACAGCAACGGAGTATCCTAAAACAATTAAGATGATCAACAACCACTCTAATTGCTTTTTACGACGCCTGTCAAGCAGTTCTTTCTTCTTGTCAGTTTCTTTTTTAGGTATGTCTAATACACTCATCATTATTTATTTTGGTTGCGAAATATTTGTTGAATCTGCCGGAGCGTTTGATTTTTCAGCTTCCATCTTTATTTCCTGCATAATATCCGCGTCCTTATTTGTTTCGTAAAATTTCACTTTCATGTCATCATACGACATTTTTTTCTGCGCTTCTTCTTTCGCGGCTTGTTTGGCTTTTAATTCTTCCAAACGTTTTTTAGCTTCATCAATATATTCCTGTTTGGCTTTATTATCTATCAATGTTTCAAGTATCACCTGCGCGTCCGCATCATCACCTTTTGCCATATAAGCATCAGCCAGCAATAACATACCTTTATTGTTCCAATCATCATTGCTATATTCATAGCTGATCAGTTTATTGATCGTTTTTTCTACCTCTTTATAATCTTTTTTATTGAATTGTATTTTTGCAATGTGGTAATAAGCTTCGGCACCTGTTACATTTTTAGATGCTTTGGTCATTGCTTTAAATTCAAGCATGGCATCGTCATAACGGCCGGTTTCGTAAAGTGATTTTGCTTTAATATATTTTGCTTCTGTTGTTTGTTGTGGCGTTAGTTTTTCTGTACTTAATACTTTAGTGCATTCTGTTAAAGCCGTTTCAAACTGATTTAAATAGAATGCGCAACGCATTGCACCCAATCTTGCAAGGCTTTTATTTACAGGCGATTCAGCAACATCCTGCATTTGTAAATACAATGGCAAGGCTTCCTGGTATTTTTTGTCCTTATAATATAAGTAAGATGCTTTTGTTAAAGACACTTCACTATAAATGTTTCTTGGTTTTTGGATCACGAATAAATAACCCAGTAGCGCTTTTTCGAACATGCCTTTATCATACGCGCATTCAGATAAACTAAACTGTGCTTCATTTATATATTTGCCATTGGGGAATTTACTGATATAAGCTTCCCATTTTTGAATGGCCACGTTACAATCTTTTTGTGTGTAGAATGCATCGTAAGCGGCAATATACGTAGCTTTTTCAATTTGATTTTCTGATAGTGGATTGCCTAAGGCCACAAAATATTTTTCCATCTCATCTATCTTTCCTTTTTCAGTAAAGATCTTTTTAATGATCTCTAACACATCTTTTGCAGCATCACTTTTCGAATCATACTTTACAAATTTGTCAAAGTATTCGAAGGCTTTATCATCCTGCTTGCGCTCATAATAAATATTTCCTAATTGCGCATTGGCATTAGAAGTAAAAGAAGAGTTGGGGTAATTTTTCAGGATCTTATTGTAATAGACAATGGCATTGTCCTGATCTTTTACATTATTATAATATGTATCGGCAATTTCGTTTAACGCTGCGCTTAAATAATTAGAACCGGGATAGCGCGTCTCTATCTTTTTTAATTCAGAGATCTTCTCAGTATAATTTTTATTTAATCCGTCGCATAAAGCTTTTTGATATAAACAATAATCCACATCCAGTTTGTTTTTTGCAATGGCAATTTTATAATTTTCAGATGCCTGAGCAAAATCACGGTTCATAAAATAACTATCCCCTACACGAATATGCGCATCCGTTATTTTATTTTCATCATACTGGTTCTTTGTGAGTAAAAATTTACGGAAAGAAATATTCGCATTTGTGTAATCGTCTTTTTCTTTGCGTTGAAAATATGAATAACCCAAAGCGTAATTACTTAGATCGTACTCTACCAATTGTAAAGCCCCATCCATTACCTGGAATTTTTTCCAGATATCAATTGATGTTGTATAATCTTTACGGATATAAGAGATCTCACCTAACCAATATTGGTTCAGGGCGTTCAATTTAAGATCGGTGTTTTGTTGCAGTGATTTTTTAAATTGTTTCTCTGCATTATCAAGATCGTTATTATTAAAATATTCAACCCCTCTAAAATAAATTAATTTTTGATACGTTACTTTTAAGATAGGATCAATGGCGCCAATAGCTTCAATACTTTTAATTGCGAGATCGTAATTTTTGGTAGTTGAATACACATTAATTAAAAAATTATAACACTCTTCTTTGCGGGGCGAATCCGGATACTCTTTTAAATATTTTGTAAAAGCTTTTACCGCTTCGTTGAAAGGAGAAAAATCCAATTCATAGCTCAGCTTCGCAAAACCAAATAATGCATCTTCTGTGATCTTTTTGTCAAGGTTTATCTGGTATGCACTATAGTATGCGTTCTTGGCCTTTAATTTTTCGTTGAGCTTCACATAACAATCGGCCATATGGTACCAGGCATTTTGCGCTAACGAGTCTTTATTTACCGTTACTTTTTCAAAACTAATTACGGCATTTGCGCAGTCGCCTATTTTGTAATAACAATAACCTAATGCATAACTGCCTTGGGGTGTAGATGAATTCGTTTTCTTTAAATAGGTTAATGCATTGGTATAATCCTTTAAGTTAAAATAACTTTCGCCGATCATACGATTAATCTCTTCTTCTTTTTGAATGTTAGCGCTGTCATTTAAAAGTGCCGGAGCTTCTTTCACAACTTTATCGTATTTGCCTTGTATAAAATAAATTTGTGTAATGTAATAAGGCACAACACTGCCAAAGGTTTCGTTACCAACCAAACGGTTAAAACCTTGCAAAGCGGTTTCGTAATTCTTTTCTTTATACGCAATGTGTGAATAATAATAATTTGCAGGAAAAGCATATTTATTATCTACATCTTTTATTTCATAAAGATCTGTTTTTGCTTTTTCGTCTTTACCTGTTTCTAAATAGCTGTAACCACGCTTAAAATAAAGTTCGGCTAATTGTTCTTTGTCCAATTTATAAATATCCACTTTCTCCAAAAACTCTAAGGTTTCAGGATACTTTTTCTTTCTGAAATTTGATTTTCCTAAATAAAAATTAGCGTTATTGATCTTATTACTCTCAGGATGTTTCTCTACAAACTGCTTCATTTGCCATTCACCGTCCTTATTAAAGAGTTCGATGGCGCAAGCTGCAGAGTAATACAAAGCATCTATCTTTAAAATTCTTGAATTGTTAGTTGCAACATAATCCAGAAAACTTTTTTGCGCCTGCACATATTGTTTTTTATCAAACAAGTCTAAACCCTGCTTAAACAGGGCATCTTTATCGGTAAAAATTGCAGTTTTTTGCGCCAAAAAAGCGGAACTAAAAAATACAAAGAGCGCCAGGGCACTTATTTTTATTACGTGCTTCATCAATTAAATTGCCGGTTTTTTATCACACTAAATTTACCTTTAGCAGGTTAACACTTTGTGGCAGCCTTAATGCAGTTATTAACCCTGCCGTGTTGA
Source organism: Chlorellidium tetrabotrys (assembly GCA_032273165.1). NCBI lineage: Eukaryota > Xanthophyceae > Mischococcales > Botryochloridaceae > Chlorellidium > Chlorellidium tetrabotrys. The sequence goes on along the minus strand of JAUKPS010150090.1, from coordinate 15,288 downwards.
TATTGGAATAACTCTTATTCAAATAAAAGTTACATTAGATTTAACTTAGAAGTTTGTTTGAGATATGAGTGAATTGATAAAATTTGATAACGTAACTATTTTTCAGGATGAGCGCCCTGTTGTTGGGAACTTGAGTGTTGAAGTAAAGAAAGGTGAGTTTGTTTATTTGCTCGGTAAAACAGGCAGCGGCAAGAGTAGTTTTTTAAAAACCATTTACGGCGATTTAACATTAAATAACGGTAAGGCCACAGTGTGCGGCTTTGGCCTGAACGATCTTAAGCAAAAAGAAATTCCTTTTTTAAGAAGAAGATTGGGAATTGTTTTCCAGGATTTTCAATTACTTGGTGATAGAACCGTTTTTGAGAATTTAAAATTTGTGATGAAAGCAACTGGCTGGAAAGAAGAAGCAAAAATAAAAGAGCGCGTTTTAGATGTGCTTAAAAAAGTAAGCTTAGACGGAAAAGAAAATAAAATGCCGCACGAACTTTCGGGTGGTGAACAACAGCGTGTAAGTATTGCGCGCGCGCTGGTAAATAACCCTGAATTAATTTTAGCGGATGAGCCTACCGGAAATTTAGACCCACAAACGTCAGAAGAAATTTTAGTGCTCTTAAAACAATTAAGTGAAAGTGGTTGCGCTGTTCTTTTTGCAACCCATGACATGCTTGTTTATAATAAATTCAAATCGCGCACTTTGCTTTTCGAGAATGGAAAAGTGATAGAACAGAATTAAGCGCTACAAGATCTCTCTTGGTACTACTCTTCTTTGAATTGCTTTTTTGTTTTTTTCCAATCCCGCCATTCCATCAGGATTCCAGTCTAATGTCGTATGCCAGGCATTTTCAGGTTTCAACTCTTCTTCCATTCCTTTTAAAACGCCGCTCGCAATTTTTTGCGAATGAATGATGGATACACATTCGCAATTTAAATTGGCGCTGCGTGGATCTAAATTAAATGTACCAATAACGGTTGTCTCACCATCTATCACCATTGATTTTGCATGCAAACCAAAAACAGGCTTATAATCTAATTTCTTTTGTAAAGCCCCTGTCATTACTTTATAACGGATAGCAGCATCGGGACGAAATTCAAAAATCTGAACCCCTGCTTTTAAAAGATCTGCCCTGCAACGCTGGTAACCACTAAAGGCATCAAGATTATCAGTAGAAGCTAAGCTATTGGTAAGGATCTGCACTTTTACACCACGCTTAACGGCAGCAGCAAAAAGTGCGGTACCAACATCTGTTGTAATAAGGTAGGGTGACTGGATCATAATACTTTTTTTAGCGGAATTTACCAGTGCCGCTAAAGCATCTGTGCTAACACCGCCACCATGTAAATTTTGCCATTCGTTATTTTTACCGGGCACATCACTTACAAAACCAACGGTATCTAACCAAACCAGGTCACCGGAACTTTGTAGCTCTTTTAATGTTTTTGGAAAATTATTTACGCGCTCGCGTACCTGTGGCCAAAAGTTGTCGGGGTTACAGGCATATTCATGCAATTTATCAAAACGCTTCGGGTCGTTAAATTTTTCGCCCTCAGCACTTACAAGATCGGTAACAGCCACGCTTAATTTACTTTCCCAAAAAGTATTGAAAGAATTTTGTATAACGGTTGCGGTATTGCCAATTAGCATTACATCCCTATCTCTAAAATTATACTCGTGATCGTAATCAAAATATTCATCGGCAATATTTCGTCCGCCGGTAATAGCCACTTTACCATCTACCGTAAATGTTTTGTTGTGCATGCGTTGGTTAGCGCCTTTAAAATCTACTTTTAGCTTGCCTATTTTTTCGCAGATGTTTTTGCCAAGGTTAGTGCCGGGGTTGTATACTTTAATAGAAATGTTCTTGTGCGAATCCATCATTAAAATATCATGCACGCCGGCTTCTACCATAATATCATCCACCAGTATGCGTACTTTAACCCCACGATCGGCAGCCCGCACCAAATAATCGCAGGCAATCAACCCCACATTATCGGTACTAAAAATAAAATACTGCACATCAATAGTTTGTTCAGCATATTCACTTAACCAGGCACGCGTTACCATACTTCCGCCGCCATCCTCCAAAACATATACACCGGTTTTGTTTTTCATAGAATCGGCAATAGGTAACAACTCTTTTGAAAGTGTAATGCTATCGTTACGTTTTATGTTAGCACAAAAATTGGTAAGTGAAGCGTTTGTTTCTTTTTTTTCTTCGGTGCAGAAAAAAAGAAATAATGCCGGGGAAAAAATTATGTACTTAAGGTTTTTCAAAATCAATAACACCATTAGTTATATCGTGACTAACATTGCTTACTGTATCTGTTTTAAAGCTGAAAGTAGCTTTAAATTTATTGATGATGCCGGCGTTTGGCGCCAATGTATCAAAAGTGCTAATATTAATTGTGCCCGTGCGGGCTGTATACTGTACATTGTTTGCATCAACGTAACGCATACTAAAGTTTAAAGCCGGGCCAAAAGTAAAAGTACCAACAGATGGATACGAAATAGAACTAACCTGTATAGCAGTTTTTGGATTACTGAACGAGGTGTATGCGCCAATTGAATAAAAGCTTGAGGACTTGGTAACAAAAAAACCATTGGCCACATTTGCCCAATCGTTATTATCCACCTTGGCGGTAATTTTATTTACGTGTGCAGGAGGCGCAGGAGTAACAGGTTCGGGCTCGGTTGTTTCTTTCTTTTTACAGCCGGTAATAATAGCAGTACTTAATAGTACTGCAAGAATGGTTTTTAAATTGTACATATGTGTTTTTTTGGATTCGGGTAAAAATAATGAAAAATGTTGGCTTCTGGATTTTAGCTCATGGAGAATTAATGATACAGTTTGTGGATTTAAGCAAAAAATCTCGTTTGTGGTTTACCAACTTTTCTGAAAGTATAAAAAATAGACCTTCTTGTTATTATCGACTATTATTTTCCGCCCACCACTTGAAGTTGTCAGAAATGATGATTTCATTTTTCTTGAAATGATGTGTTGTTTTCATTGGAATAGTCCTGTATTCTAAATTATATTTATCTGCAAATTGGCGAATCTCGGGAGTATCATCATAAGTCAACATAAATTTTCCTTTAAGTTGGGCAGTAAGCCTAAATAATTTTTCGTGGTCAATATCAAAATATGTATATAAACGTTTTCCTGCCATGGTATAAGGTGGGTCAATGAAAGAAAAAGTATCTGTATTATTAAGATTTTTTTCAAGAATTTCAAAAGCGTCTCCAGTGATAAAATTAATTTTATCTTTTACAAATTCAATTGCACGAATTCTATCATGAAGTGTTTTTGCATACCAACGGGAAGAGAGTCCTTTACCATTCTCTCCATTTTTAATCATACCAGATCCTTTTGCTAAAATTCCACCATGAAAAACCCTGTTCTTTAAAATTGTACAAAAAGCAGTATCATGTAAAGATTTATTAGGTTTATTTAGCTCAATTTTTATATTTTCATAAGTAAGATCAAAAGAAATGATTCTTTCGGCCAACCATTTGTTTTTGCCATTCAAAATTGTTTCCCATACCGCTGCAATTTCCTCATCCATTTCAACCATAGTTACATGATCAGCCAACTTTTCGAATGCTGCCGTCAAACCAACAATACCACCACCCGCAAAAGGTTCAATTAATAAATTAGGTTTCTTAGACTGCTTTAGCCAATTTCGTACAGTCGGAATTAACCATGTTTTACCGCCAGGATATCTAAAAGGACTTCTCTTAGGAACAGAAGATACATTAATAACCTTTTCAATCGAAGGGGTACCTTCAATATCAAACAATTCTATTTGCTGATTCTTTATCATTCAACTACAATGTTTTCAAGATTATTAGCCTCAGAAGCGCCTGAAAGTTTGGTGTCAAGTTTTTTCTGCAATAGTTCTGTAAATTCAACTATCGAACCGGCTTCAAATTTTGCAATTTGCTCCAAGGCATTTGCAAACTTGGTGTACACTATTCGTTGCAATTTCAGAGACAAGGTTTTTGTTTTCTTTTCTGGTATAAGGTCATATAAAAAGAAAGCAAAATCTGATTCTGATTTATTGCATTCGGGTAATTCAGGTAGCGTATTATAAAATGATGTTTGCAATGCAACTGCTTGTTTTTTATTCCACTGTTTCAAAATCGAACCTTTTGCAATAATTTGCGGTATTAGTCTTTTTCTTGAAGAAGAAAGATAATCTGGTTTTGGATATTTAAAAGCTTGTGTCCACATGAAAGAGGCCTGAGGCTTTTCAAGATATGCCGTAAAAGGTCCTGTTAAGTTACCTGAAATATAAACAGATTGTACTTCAAGAGAACCAAAGTCAATTACACGTCCTTTCTTATCATAGGAAACTAAAACGTAGTCAATATTTCCTGCGGACTTATTGTGTTTGTCTTTTAAACGCACTTCGCCAATATGTGTCCATGTGGCCTTACCATTAAAAATAAAATTTGCTACATCACTAATTATTATCCAATCTTCTCTAAATCTTATCGGGCAAATCACCACCTGTTTCCCTTTGTGGTTAAGACTACATACTCCTAATGGAAATTCGATACTGTTTTTAGTGCAATTTGATACAATATTATTATACGGACAAAGTTTGTTCTTCCTATATCTTTTAGCTCTCTCACTTTCATTTTCAATTGGAAATCCAAAAACTTCTGCTAAAGGTTGATCATTTTTTTTATCGTTACCCATAAGTCAAATTTAGCAATTATTTTGGTCGATAAATCCATAAATTGTGATAATATCTATTTTCACCACCCCGAATACCCAGCAGCAAATACAGCTTAAAAGTGCTTTATTTTAGGATACCGTGCAATTGAGAGAGGTATGAGTAGTTCAATTGTATAAATTAAGCCCTTCAAAGAATTAAATTTTACAGTATAAACCTTTATTGTAAATTATTTGTAGTAGGCAATTGTTTTATAGAATCTCTATTTATATTTCCCCAATTATTCCTTACTTTTTGCAAATGACTAAATTCATAATACTCTTTTTTTGTTTTAAATCTTCGTCCTTTTAAATACCAATCAGATGCTGCTTGATTATTGAAATCACCATATTGTGGCCCTTCAAATAATTCCGTAAACCATAATTCATTTATTTCTCCACCTCTTTTCAAATAACCACCGTAAACTTCTTTTAAAGCTATTTGATGAAGCTGTTGATATGACAGTGGTTTATCAATTGGATGATTCATAATCATTTCTCTTGGCACAAATATATTTTCTCCTGAAAAAAAGAACCATTGATTACTTATTTTCACTCCATAGAAATAATCAATGTCATCTGCTACTCCGGTTGTCACTAATTGTTGTTTTAGTAAACAGCCAATAAATCTTGTCTTGTCAGTATTAAAGCAGATTAATGAATCAAGAAAACAATTCTTTGATTTACCGCAATATTGATAATACCCTAATTTATTTGTTGTCCAAATATTAATCGAATCAGTAGCTTTTTTATAAATATTTAAATACTCTTGTGGACCAATCTGCATTTTAGATTTTTCAATTAACGAAATCTTCTGATTATTATTACAAGAGCATAATAATGTTAAAAGAAAAAGGGCATAAATATATTTACCTTGGTTTAACATAACCAGCATCACCTAATTGTTTATTAAAAATCCATCCATAGTTTGCAATTGTATGGCAATCCAAAAATCCTTTTGGTTTCCAAGTTTTTGGGATAAATACTCTACCAATGTGATATCATTAATACTAACTGGAAAATGGCTTGAGTGCGTTTGGCCACCATTAATATTGTGAAGCGTAAAAACTCCATTTGTTATGTATGGTGATTGGCTTGTTATTACAACATTTTGAAATGCTAATTTTCCACCATTAGAATCAAATTTAGAATTATTAAAAGACATTAATCCGCATAACGTTGCAGTAGGCTTAAATGTACCGTTTGATTTTATTATACTAATGTTAGAGTTATTATTTAGACTCACATTCGCAGAGAAAACATTAAAATCAATATTTGAAACTGGATTAATAACAAAATTATAATCCAGGTCATTTATATTAGTGTTATAATTTATGCTAGCATTATATTGCAATGATTGAGCGCTATCCATAATAGGTATATTTACTCTTCCCTTAAGATTTCCACTTGTTAATTGATTACATGTAAATCCAACTCCGATCTCATCAATGGAAAAATCCCAGCCATTCATGCTGCCTTCGTTCATTCCAACAATGTTATTAACTTTAAATAATCCACTGATGCCGGTGTTATCAATTAAAAGATTGTTTACATTAATTTCAGTTCTAGTGCCTGCTTTCGAAATTTCTCTTGGAAGTTTGACTTTTAGTGCTTGCAAATAAAAACCTGTCCACATATTTGGTGTAATCATATTTGGATTTTGATAAGCCATCGGAAATATCATATTGTTGGCATTACTCAATTCGCTAAAATCAACTATTGCATTAGTAACTTTGAATCCCCAATCATTTAATCCACTTATTTTAAATGGTGTAATATTAACACCTGCAATAAAGTTATGTATGTCCTCCGTATAAAGTTGAAATGACGCTGTTACAACACTATCGGCTGTTTGAGAAGGATCGGGCAAGAGTTTGCCTTTTTTAAATATAAAATTTCCAACTAGGTTAATCGCTTTAAAACCATTGCAATCCCACTCCACCCAATTTTGCCCATTACCTAAAAGCTTTAAACTTACTGTTGAGTTTATTGAAATTAAATGGTCACTTGCTAAATATAATTTTGCCTGTTCACCCCCAACAACTCCTTTAGGATTAAACTTTATGTTGCTTCCACGGAACGCCAGTTTTTTTAAGGTGCCAGGGAAATCTATCGAGGAGTAAGCGCTGAAATATGCGCCCTGAGAGAGGAAGCGAAGAGAGTCAATAGCTATAGTATAACGAGTTGCCCCAATTTGCTTAATGATGCCGAACGGTAAGCTCACGTTCGAATCCGGATTTAACTGGTCAATAAAATTATTTTTACTCTCAACTGCATTTACAATGGAAATAACACGATCAATTTCCGGGTTACTCTGCTCTTCACTCCCACCACTATGTATATTAACAGGCGTAGTTGTTTCTTCCACAAACTGCGCTTGAAGTGTAATTTGAAATGTTATAAAAAATAAAACAAAGTACTTAAATTTCATACGGGTATTAATGATAATTTCTTTTTCTATATGTACAAAAAAATAATTTCTAAATTCCCTTCTCCTTTGGAGAAGGTCTAGGGATGAGGCTGAAAAGAAAGTTGTTTCCATTCTTACTTTACAGTTCAACTGCACTACTTTATAGTACACACAAATATCAATTATACACAACAAGGATATTAACTTTAAATGAAGCAAACAATACGTGTTTAAACGTATATTTTAAGTATTATGGGTGCCCGGTAAATATATAAGACCTCAAATCAAAAAACACCTACTGCCAGCAGTAGGTAATACTTTAAATTAATTGCGATATCTTTAACTTATATTATGAAAATCAAAAATCCACATGCAGTTTACATTAATTGTGATGGCGCTATGGATTATGACAAAAAATAATTCTGGCGGAATTGGATATATTGCGGGTTTTCCTGACAGTGTTGACTTAAAAGAAATAAGTATATCGAAAGTACAATATCAAGGTGGCAATATAGAAACAATCGACTTTGAAGCGCTTGTTGTTTAAAATTCAGCACTTGACAAATAAAAGCATGCGCTTGTCAATCTTTTAAATTCCTTATCTCTTACCTAACTAATTTAGGTCCGTTAACAAAAAACCCGCAATGCAATTTGTAAACAAATCAATTTAAAAGTTTCTTATGATTTTTTTTTGATTATGTTTTATTTTTTTAACTCTAAAAATAGATCAAAAAAAGCGGTCGCCGAAAAGCTCTAATAGAGTAGGCATAATAATAAAAATCACAATATGAAAAAACTATTCATCAGTTCCGTAGTGGTATTAACTATGAGCTTGTTTTCTTGCAAGAAGGAGGCTCTACCAAAGCAAAATGAAAACACCCAAACGCAAAACACAATTGTCAATCATGGTGTAACAGTGTCCGACTCAAGATTAAAATTTACTTCCGAAGGATTTAGGCAAGCCATAGAGGCTGACTTAAATGGAACAGAGGCATTAATCTCATACATCCGTTCGTTAAAAGGCTTCACATCGCAAGCCGTCCTAAACACTAAAATTCAAGATAAATCTACAAATCAGTGTAACTGTCCAATTGATGCAGACGATTTTATGAATGAAATAGTAGACAGTTATTACATGTTTGAAGTTGATGAATGGGTTGTAAAAGTTGACGCCTGTGTTCAGAACTATTACGCACTCGATGTGGCAGGGCTACCAGAGGCGCAAAGAATGGCGATGGCTGATCAATTGAAAGGATGTTCATATCCAATTGATCCCAGAATTCACATTATTTCCTTCGACGATGAAATATACGATCAATTGTTAATTAAGCGTTACATTATCAACGGTGAAGATGTACCTGCAAGTTTGGCGCGTTGCCACGATGTCGCCTGTAGCGACAGAACTGATGTATCTTGGGAATACCAGGGCTGGGTGGCATTACCTCCCTATCAGGCGGGACCACCATCCCCAATTGCCGTGCCTCGGTTTTACCTAACATACGACAAAGGATTAGTTAAAGGAAAAATCAGGTGTTGGGCAGAGAAAACACCTACCACAATCAATTCGTGGCAATGGCAATTACGTCGCGACGATTGTTCGTTTCAAGAGAAATGTGGAAGTGGTCACTCTTTCAACGCTACCACCTGGAGCGAGTACGCACCAAGTTGGTCAACAGACACCAAGGGCGGTACACCTTATTTTGTAAAATTGTTATGGCACGACAAAAGAATTAAAGCAGGCCAGGGAAATTACAAATTTATGTTCCCGCATAATACCGATCCACAGGCTGACGGCTCTTGGATGAACCTGGTTTTCTAGGAATAGCTTATAATTTAAAACCCTTCAAGATTAGTTGAGGGGTTTTTTTATTCTAAACTAAAAAAGTGAGTGATTGCGAAGAAGTAAACAAAAAAGTTAGGGTTTGCCATGGCACTGTAGAGTTATGTTGTAGAATAGGCGCAACCGTTGCGTCATAGATGAAAGTAAAAATAAAGCCAAAAATTTGGTATTTACCCACTTGAAGCGTAAATTGAAATGTTATAAAAAATAAAACAATTTACTTAAATTTCATACGGGTATTAATGATAATTTCTTTTTTTATATGTACAAAAAAAATACTTGCTAAATCCCCTTCTCCTTTGGAGAAGGGCTAGGGATGAGGCTGAAAAGAAAGTTGTTTCGATTCTTGCTTTACAGTTCATTTACCCTATTTTATAGTACATACAAATACCAATTATACACAACAAGGATATTAACTTTAAATTGGGTTATTGAGTAACTATATAAGACTTCAAATCAAAAACACTAAGCTGGCTTAGGTAAAATTACACTGCAAAAAACATTGTTTTTACAAAAAAAATCCCGGCTCTTTTCACAACCGGGATCTTTTTTTATAATAATAGTCTCTTTTAAAGTCCTTCTCCTTTGGAGAAGGATTTAGGATGAGGCTCGGTGAGGCTTAAACCTACTCTTTAATTATCTTAAGCGTTTTACTTCCTGTGCTTCCTTTTACATTTATATAATAAACACCGGCCGCTAATTCCATTGTATTTATAGTGCCTGTGCCATTAATTGTTTTTACAATTACCAATTGCCCAAGCGTATTAAATACCTGCGCGTTTACAATTTCACTGGCGCTAACGGTAAATTCTTCTTTAAACGGATTTGGATAAACAGATACATAGTAAGCACTATTTGTTTTTGGATCTATACCTGTACAAATAACCACCGTTACAGTAACCGCAGCAGATGCTGAACACGGTCCGTTGCTGCCCGTAACTGTATAGGTGGTAGTAATTGTTGGCGATACCGCAATTGCCTGGGTAGTGGCGCCTGTGTTCCAGCTATAGGTAGTGGCGCCGGCACCGTTAATAATTACGGTAGAACTGCTACAGATCATAGATGGTGAAGGTGTTGCCGTAACCACCAGTGTATTGCTGTTTACAATAGCAACTGTAGATGTTGATGGCGCGCAAACACCATTTGAAACTGACCATTGAAAAACATTTGTACCCGCACCTAAGCCCGTTACGCCAGTTGATGCTGAGTTTGGAGAAGTGATACTTCCTGAGCCTGAAATTAACGACCAGGTTCCTGTACCAACGGCCGGCGTATTGCCGCTAAGCGTAGCAATTGTTGCGCAAACTGTTTGTGAAGGGCCTGCATTGGCAACTGATGCCAATGGCGTTACATAAATATAAACCACCGATGAGTTAGAGCATGGACCATTATTGATTACCCATTGTAAGATATTTGTACCACTGGCCAACGCGGTTACTGAGCTGTTTGGCAAATTACTGTTGGTAATAACGGCAGAACCAACCAATACCGACCAGCTGCCAGTGCCTGCTGTTGGCGTATTGCCTGCCAATGTAGTTGCGGGATTACTAATGCATAATGTTTGATTAGGGCCGGCCGATGCAAAAACAGTTGCAGTGCTTACAGATACTGTAACAGCGGCCGATCCTGTGCAGGCTCCGCTTGTTCCGGCTAGTGTATAGGTTGTAGTACTGCCCGGTGTTACAATAATACTGCTTCCATTCTGGCTGGTGCTCCAGGTATAGTTTGTTGCTCCTGTAGCAGTTAGTGTGCTCGAACCCGAACCACAAAGTACCGATGGGCTCGCACTAACGTTTATACTAATGGCCGAGCCAATAGTAACACTAACGGTTTTGGTATTGCTGCAACCTAATGATGTACCGGTTACAGTATAGGTTGTATTTGAAGCTGGTGATACGGTAATGCTGGAAGTAGTGGCATTTGTACTCCATGAATAGGTATTAGCGCCACTTGCTGTTAAAGTAGCTGTACCTAAAGGACAAATTGTGGCGTTATTTACACTTAGCGTTGGTGTTGGGTTAACTGTTACATTTACCGTTCCCGTGGCGCTGCACAAGCCTGTTGTGCCCGTAACCGTGTAAACTGTTGTTAAAGCAGGCGTTACTGTTTTAGTGGTACCTGTTCCGCCAACACTCCAGCTATACGATGTAGCACCGCTAGCCGTTAAAGTACTTGAGCTGCCCGAACAAATTGTTGCAGGGTTTGCGGTTAAAGATACAGATGGTGGTGTGATCACAAATACACTAACGGTTTTGGTATTGGTGCAACCGCTGCCATTGGTTCCCGTAACTGTATAAATAGTAGTTGATGCCGGTGTTACCACAACGCTGGCGCCAATAAGATTACCCGGCATCCAGGTATACGAAATAGCGCCTGTTGCACTAACGGTGGTTGAACCACCGGCGCATACCGATGCGGCGGCAGTTGTTGCAACCACTGTTGGGTTTGCGTTTACAAGCAGGCTTAACGTTTTTGTTCCGGTACAACTTCCATTGGCGCCACTTACCGTATAGGTAGTAGTGGTAGTTGGTGTTACAACAATAGTAGCCCCTGTTAATGCTCCCGGGTTCCATGTATACGTAGTTGCGCCGCTTGCGGTTAGTGTGCCTGGAGCGCCCGCGCAAATTGCTGTAGGGGTGGCAGCTGCGGTAACGTTTAACGATCCGCTGGTAACAACACTTGCTACCGCGGAAGCTTTACAGCCTAAGGCACTTGTACCGGTAACTGTGTAATTTGTATTGGTTGCCGGCGAAACAATAATAGAGGATGTAGTTGCTGTCGTGCTCCACGAGTAAGTAGTGGCTCCATTTGCAATTAACGCTACCGTGCTCGACGGGCAAATTGTTGCGCTGTTTACTGTAACAGTTGGCAATGGATTTACCGTTACCTGAACCGTTTTTGTTCCTGTACAGCCCGAGTTGGTTCCGCTTACTGTATACACAGTTGTTGTTGCTGGTGTAACGGTTATTGCCGCGGTATTTGGGCCAGTGTTCCATGTATAGGTGGTTGCTCCGCTACCGGTTAACGTTACAGATGAACCCGGGCAAACACTTGGCGAAGCCGGCGTGATATTAATATTTATACTGCCAATAGTAATGCTTAATGTTTGGGTTCGCACACAGGTGTTAGTGCCCGTGGTTATGGCAGACACTGAGTAAACAGTTGCCACTGTTGGTGTAACAATAAACGGTGGTGTTGTAGAGCTGTTATTTAATAATGTATATGTGGTTGCACCGGATGGTGTAATGGTTACATTGTTTCCTGCACATACAGTTGCTGCCGGTGTTGAAGTAAGTGTAAATGCCGGCCCTTGATTTATAGTAACTGTTTTTACTGCTACGGTACTTGTGCCGGCACCGTTTGTAGCCGTCATTGAGATCGTATAAACGCCAGCCGTTGCATAAGATACCGTTGGGTTTTGTGCTGTTGATAAAGCAGGTGTTCCTCCGGTCATGGTATACGACCACGATGTTGGAACATTTAAAGAAAGATCGCCAACGTTTAGCACTGTGCCAACACATCCCGGGTTTGGTGTAACTGAAAAGTTAGAAAGTGGCGCCGGTAAATTGCAAAGGTTATGCGTTCCTAAAAATTTACGGTAGGGGCTATTGGCCATTGCCACATGCATACGCAAACGCTGATCGCTGGTGAACATATACATAGCAATATCATCTGTATAATCCATAAAATTCATAAACATATCACCATCTACATTTGCTGGTGGGCCGGCACACATATTCGCATGAAAAGGATATGTTGGTGCTCCAAAATTTAAACCAAATCCATTTCCACATGGTGAATTGCACCCTCTGCTTGGTGGTGTATCATTGCAATAATCTGTTGCACATCCATTGGCAACATCGCCTCCTGTATGACGTAATCCCAACCAGTGTCCAATTTCATGAGTACAGGTTCTTCCTTTGTCATAAGGTGCTGCATAAGATCCTCCCGGAAAAATAGTGCTCGACCCAAATGATCCTGCATAACTCCAAAAGCCGTCTGTTGTTGCGGTTCCCAATGATCCCGGTATGCCTGTAAGACCACTTAATGGCGGAAATGTTGCATACCCTAATAAGTTTACGCCGGCGGCTTCGTCAGTTACCCAAATATTTAAATATTTACTTACGTTCCAGATCGTGTTTGGTTTTATATAACTATTAATAAAATTCTGAAATAAAGTTGGTGTATTATAACCTGTGTAAGCCGGATTTTTAGAGGGATTAGCAGTTGCGGGCAATGTATTGTAATTAACACGGTGTATTCCGGGTTCTGCTAAAATATTTCCTAAAGTATCTTTTGTTGCAAGGCAAAAATTAATGTTACAATTCACAATACCAATTCTTCCACTTGCATCTTTACTTGCTGTAGCAATTAATGTATTAGTGGCGAATGCCTGGAATGCTGTTGCCGGGTAATTTCCAACATTCATACCTATGCCTGAATAATCATTGTCTAAAACTGTTACCTGCGAATTTAATTGCCCTTGTGCCAGGTTTGGAAAAGTACCTACTGCCTGGCCGCCATGAATTACATGCATAATAACCGGTATACTATACCCCGACATGGTTGAAGAGTTGGCCATAGCTTTTGCCTGCTCCGGATTTTGTTGTAGGAATTGCGCAATGGCATCCTGAAATTTTGCCTCCCATTGTTGTGAAGGAATACCTGTTGCACAACCACGGTTTTGAAGTTGCCATTGATTTAAAGAAATATTTTGCCCTGTAACTTTAGTTACCTGCGCAAAACTTAATTTACCAGTTAATAAAGAAAATATTATTAATACTAAATGTATTTGTTTTCTCATACTTGAAGATTTTATTTATATTAAATTAAGTGAATAATTTCGTAAAATCAAAACCATTGGCAAAAAACAATACTTATTTAAGGCAAAATAGCTTGTATTATGAGGTAAATATTAAAATCTAAAAAATCTAAAACAAAAAAGCCTTTCAGTTACGAAAGGCTTTTTGTTTTTAATTTAGTTAATATTATTGTTTGATCAATGTTACATGACCTACATAATTTTTCTTGTTATTTTCAAGATCGGTGATCATGATCTTGTAAATATAAACGCCATCCTGGGCAATGGTTTCAGATCCTTTTACTGTACCATCCCAACCTTTTCTAAACTCCGTTGAAGTAAAGATCAACTCACCCCAGCGGTCAAAGATTTCCATTTTATATTTGTCTTCACTAATACCATAACCATATGGGAAGAATACATCGTTGCGCCCGTTTCCATCAGGGGTAAATGTGTTTGGTATATACACACCCATATCCGGCGTAATATCTATTGATGCTGTGGCCGTATCTTTACAACCTTTCGAGTTAATAGCTACCAGGTAAATCTGGTACGTACCAACATAACTATATACGTGGCTTGGGTTCATTGCATAAGAGGTGTTTGCGTTTGGATAACTATAATCACCAAAATCCCATACATAAGCGTTTGCATTTGAAGATGTATTGGTAAAACTAATTAAAGGCTCTGTTAAGCTTGCACTTCCGGGATTGGTGAAAAAACCCGCAACCGGTACCGGCCAAACCTCTGCAACAACAGGATCTGTAATTACTTGTCTGCAACCATACTTATTAATTACTGTTAGTGTTAATGAGTAAGTGCCCGCTTCTGCATATGTAATTACCTGTGGATTTAAAAATGGTTGATGTTGCGCTTCACTAATTCCGTTAAAATCCCAAATAAATGGATTTGGATTAGTAGTTGTAGAATCACCAATACCGTTATACGTTACAGTTAACGGCGCGCAACCCTGGCTTAAGGTTGGCGTAAATCTTGCATCCGGCAAAGGTTTAACATACACGCTAAATACTGCAGATGTATTTGGTATCGAACAGCCATCATCAATTATTAATGTATAGGTATTAGGATTTAAGCTTGGGTTGTTCGAATTATAATTAGCAGTAACAACGTTTGCAAATGTAGTTGCACCATTGGTCCAGTTATACGTATATGGTCCGCCATTACCAACGCTAACGATGTTTGGCGACATACTTACTGTATTTGTTGCACAGCTGGTGTAAGTGGCGCCTATAGCAATAAGCGCTGGCTTAACATTCACAGTAATAATCGTTGGCCCATTAGGACAACCGTTTGCATCAATCACGGATATGGTGTACTGCGTTGTATTGGTCAGTGTAGGGGTGCTGTTCATACCATTAGGCGTGATGGAGTTGGTAGAAATGTTTGTGGTGAGGTCAGTGAGAGTATAGTTGTAAGGGATGGTACCCCCCGAAGCCTGTCCGAAAAGCTGTGCGATGTTGCCGTAGCAGATGGTTTGTGGAGGCGATACGTTTAAGGCTAA
>JAUKPS010149979.1:0-14387 GCA_032273165.1 Chlorellidium tetrabotrys | reverse complement strand
TGACCATTAACACTTTGGAAAATATCTGTTCCAATAGGGATATAAAGCCCTACAGGTAAGCCAGATACAACAAAAGATGTTGTGGTAGCGCCAGATACATAAGTACAAGAAGTACTAATTTGTGTATCAGGAACCAAGTTCATTACACGCCATACACCACCAGAACCTAGCGCAGTTGTAGTTGCTAACGCAACAACGGCTGCAGCGGAGTTACCAGTAGATGCAGAGCCAGTCAACGTATTACCAGCCACGTTTAGACCAACCATGCTTTGTGGCAAGGATGCGATTGTTGTGCTACCAGCAGCTGCTGTAACAGCAACTCGGAACACTTGATCAGGGTCATCAGCAACGATAGCAGTAATATCGCCAGCTAATACTGAGCCGGGATAATATTGTGCGTATTGACGCTGTTTGTTAGTTGGGTTTGTGTAATAACATCCCAAGAAAATACCAACTGTGCCTTTAACATATGTTGCACCTGTTAAAGAAGCACCACCGGGGGCTAGAATAGCATAACCACCGGATAATTGGACAGGATCGCCGTAATAGATAGCGGTTCCGTAGTTGTAGGCAATCGGCATGTTACGTGTCGATCCTGCAAATACTTGACCACCAATCAGATTAACGGGCTTAATGCCATACGGCGCACTAACTGTAGGATAAGCTGCCATTTAAATCTCCATTAATAAAGTTAAGTTCCTTTACCAAAGCTACTTGTGGATTTGTTCTCTTTGAAGAGCGGCATCCTTGGGTCACTTTGGCGCATTAAGTTATTGTCTACAGCTTCCGTCTGAGCTCGTGTTTGCTTGTCGTAGTATTCACTACGCTGAGAAACAAACTCTTTTGGAGTTTTGCAAAGCAATAACCCGCCAATTTCGATGTTGTCTTTAAACTTTCCATCTCCACTAGCTAACAGTCTGTATTTTGGCTGTTCTTCAAGGCTCACAGGTTCCCAACCTTCTCTCAGTTTAGCTGAGATATTGCGGGGATCAGCTGCATTTAGCGTTGAAACACGAATCCATCGGTATGCATATCCGGGTTGCTTATCCGGTTCAGGGAGAAGCTCAGGGGGTGCCCACTGCTGAGGACGTTCCTGCACGGCTCTGCTTTCTAATTCTCGTGTTAATTTATTCGTAGTCATTTTACTGTTCCTTTATAAGTTCTCGAGCGTACTGCTCATTTGTTAGTCCTAACTTTTTAGCAATAGCTTGTTGCGAAGTTGTGAGCCTTATCTTTTTCGAAGATGTGCTACGGTTCGCTGATGCTACTACTGTACTCGGTTTCGTCCTATTCGCAGGTTTGTCGTCTTCATCACTCTCAAAATTCTCAGGGAACCTCTTACGCATAGTTTCGTCTATACGCCTGTAATACTCATCAGTGGTAGCATACGCCATTCCGTGATTTTTAACAAGCTTTTCATGCAAACCTAAAGCTAAACTTGTCATTTCGTCATCTTGACCAAACCATGAATTTCTTTCTCTCCATGTTTCAGCCCTTGGGTCACGGGTAGATTGCTGCCTCTGTTGTGGTATTTGTACATCAACTTCTTCTTTTTGTAAAGCCCTTTGCTCACTAATTGCTGCTGCACGGTCTGCCTTAATCTTAGCCGCAGTCATCTTCTCCTGCGCATCGACTAGCTTTTCAGAGTCCCCAGCATCATAAGCTTCACGGTACTCTTTCTTAGCCATCTGCATTTCCCGGTCTGCACTAGTCATGTAGGAATCAAGCGCAAACTGTTCAGAAGAAGTAACTTTACTTTTTAGATTCTGGTTCTCTTGCAGTAGTTTTTTTGCAACAGCGATGGCTTCTTGTCTTTCACGGTCTGCTTCATCTGCTCTGCGGCGTTCATCGTGGAAAACCTTACGAAACCCAGCTATTTTTTGTTTAGCAGCTTCAGAGTATTCATCTAACTCGTCTTTATCTAGCTTTTCAACAAATTCTGGTTCTGATGGTCTTCGTCCACGGTCTTGTGGAGGTGTATCGTCCTCGATTTCAATTTGTATATCATCATTGTCATCTTCGGGTTTACCCTTATTTGTTTCCTCGATTTCATCGGGGAATTTGTATTCTACTTGGTCCATTCGTAAGCTCCTTATTTTCGTTTAATACCACGTGGGTCGTCTACTACTCCTTCTACAGAGTCATCATTGATAATCCGAAACTCTTTACCATGAATAACTAGCCTTGTTCCTGCATTGGGCCGAACTAGAATAAAGTCACCTTTTTTACACCAAGGTCCTGTGGGGAACTTTGCTTTATCAAGATAACAATCTGGTCCTAAGTCCACTACAAATAACACAGTAGTTAAGAGTTCTTCAAACCGCATAGTTTCATCTGCTTTAAGAATGCCGCCATCATGCTCCTTTTCAGCTTCTGGAATTGCACAAAGTATGCGGTATCCAGAGGGTTTGGGAAGCTGTGTTGCTTTCTCTTCGTTCTTTTTGTTCAGAACTAGAGACAAATCTACTGCTTGAGATAAATCATTCATCGTCTGCTTTCTCCACTCGGTCTTTGAGGTCTAGTACGTAACCACGAGCAGTGAGTAGACCCCGAATCTCACCACACATTTTTTGGTAAATAGCCATGTCTATATTACCGATTATTACTGCGTCTTTTAGCTGTTCAACTTTCTCGTCTATCTGTTGCGCTAAAATCTCAAATACCGTCATTTAGTCTCCTTTTTACCCTGCTTGTTAATCTCAGCCCCAATTAGCTGCGCAGCTATTTGGCCCCGTTGTACATCAAACTGTTCACGACTCTTCGCTGAGTCCATGCCCATCTTAGCGCCTCTTATTTCACTATCTCGGTCAAGTTTGTCTTTGTCGTAAGCCGTTTGTGCCCCGAGTTTATGTGCGTCTAAGTTCAACCTATCAGTTTCTAGTTGACGATGTGTTTCAAT
Source organism: Chlorellidium tetrabotrys (assembly GCA_032273165.1). NCBI lineage: Eukaryota > Xanthophyceae > Mischococcales > Botryochloridaceae > Chlorellidium > Chlorellidium tetrabotrys. The sequence goes on along the minus strand of JAUKPS010149979.1, from coordinate 11,488 downwards.
TTCCAACTTCTTCAGCTCTGCATCAGATAAGTCTTTAGCGGCTTTACGTTGCTGTTCTTGCGTTTTTAACTGTAATTCTTGCTGTTGCATCTGAATAATCGGGTCTTCTGCCTTCTGCTGAGCTTCTTTCTGCTGAGCTTCTGCCATATTTAGGGTAGTTAACTGCTGTGCTGCTTGTGCTACAGCCCTAGATACTTGAACTTCAACATCCCTTGGCATCTGCTCTTCATCATCTTCTTTGTAATACGGTAGCGGTGCTCCCAACTGCTGTTCAATCTGTTCACGATATTTAAACGCAAAATGCTCAGCTATATGTGCTTGAACTGCTGCCATCATGGCTTGCGCTTGTGGGTTTTGTCCTATCATTGCAGCAACTTGCGGGTCTTGCATAAATGCTTGGTGAGCTGTAATATGTGCGGTCTGGTCTTGGTAAATAAACGCTTTTAACGGTTTCATCATCAAAACATCCATATTTTCTGTAACAGGGTCTTTCGGCTTCATATCATCTTGCAACGGTATTAGCTTCTGAGCATTTCTTATACCTAAGACATCTAACATCTGACGATGCAATACTGGCAAGTTGTATATCTGTGGTGCGCCTTGAGCTAATTGGAGAACCGCCTGATACTGAACAATCTTCTGAGCCATGGTTGCTGCGTTAGGGTCAGAGACTGGAATAACATCAACGTGGTCATAGTCAGACTTCTTACATGCACGATTACCTTCTTCCGGCTGGTATGTGTAGTCAGGGTCTGTGTAGTCACGAATAATTTCTTTTAAGAGTTTTAACTCTTGTTTCATCGAATAGTGGATGCGAGCCTGAACAGCTGACATCACTTTTAGCGTCCGTTCTAATATAGCTAGAGTAGTCCCAACAGGAGCTTGTGCGCTCATATCAGAAACCTTCATATCCGCTGCCGACGCAAACCTACGACCTTCTTCTACAATGGTTCCCAACAAACTATACAAAACCTGACTAGGTTCTTTGTAAGGCAGGGTCATTAAGTTGTCTTTTAGTGTTCCGCTCGGAACATCTGCGTCCCTAAATTCTCCGGGACTTATCGGTGTGTCATCTCCTTTGATTCGCAATCCACGGGTCTTAAAGCCACCCGGCAAGTTGGATAATGTGCCTGCGTCCACCAACTGACGTATAAGGGAAGTACCAGACTTGGCAAAAGCACCAACAAGATGGATAAGACCAAAACAGTAGAAACCAAATCCCGGAACATACCCATAATGGACAAAGTGCTGCCTTTTTTGTTTTCTCTTGTCTTCCGGTCTCCAGTTGCGGCGAATGGATAAAATCTCTTGGCTACCTTTTTCCAGCGTAACCACATACGGTAATGCAATACCTGTAAAGTTTCCGTCTTCATCTGTATCCTCGTACCCTTCTAAGTCTAAGTCAACATGCATCTCTAGTAGTTTGTAGCGGTCATCAGTAGTAGCCCGAAAGCCCATCTTTTCCGCTATTTTCTTTTCTACTTCATCTAAAGTGTTAGCTGGCTCACCTAAGTCAATATCTCTATAAAATCCAGCATACTGTAAGCGAGTAATCTCGTTCTCGGTCTTTCTCATTACATGAGTTACACGAGGTGCCTGTTCAAGACTTGAAGCTCCGTATGGAACCACAATATCTTCCGCAGGAACAAACATAGAAACTTGCCTGTCTAATGCTGGGTCAAAGTAAACTTTCTTAAATGCATTACCTGCAAGACCCAAGCCCCATATCATTCTTTCATGTTCAGGTCGGAATTCCTGCATTACATCTGTTAACTCGTAATTCATATTAGCTTCAACCCTAGCCGCCGCATCTTTGATTTCGGGGGTTTCTTTGCCGATGATTAGTGTTCTTACTGGACCTTGGGCTGGGAACGTCTCCATAATAGTTTCTGCTTGAAACTTAACTAATGCCTCAGATAACAGGGGGTGATATACACCACAAGCGCCTTCCCACGGTTCTGTCCGTTCTTCAATCTTCATACCTAGAAGCTCAAGCCCATCTACATATGTTTGTATCCAATCTTTTCTGGCTGAGATGTCATCTTCAAAGTCGCCTAACAAATCCCCAGCTATTGTGATGAGGGCTTTCTCATTTAAAGACTCAGCTAAGTTAGCGTCAAAGTCTTCATCTTCGTCTTCTTCCTCTTTCCCAATCTCAATCTCTACCCCGTCAATCCCAATACTTACTGATTCTGGGTCTTCTATCTCTATCTCTAACTCTGGCTCCGCTGTATCTAATAGTTCTTCTATACCTACGGGAGCTGCATATAAACTTTTTTCCATTGCCATAATTTGTCCTTAGTAATACGCAGCTTTTCTTCTGCCGTATTTGTATAAAAAATCATCTTCCGGTTCATCGCTCGGAAGGCGTATAAATCCACCTTGCCTAAATCTTAGCAGGGCCAATGTAGTAGAGTCTACCAAATCGTCGTTAGCTCCGCTAGGAAAATCGTTACATTCTTCAATTACTTCCTGCGCCCACCTTCTTGACGGTGCCCATACAATCCCCGCCGAAAACAAATCTGATACCGCATTTACCCTAGATATTTTATCTTGCCCTTTGCCCGGAGTAAATTCTCCTACTGGAACTCCCATCCTTCTTAATTCTTGGTAAAGAGCTGCACCGTTAGACTTTTTCTCCACCATAAACGAATCTGGCTCCCAATCTTTGTACTCTTCTAACACTAATTTCTTTAAATCAGGGAATTCCATCCGTTTTTTAATAGAATTTAGCAAAATGATGTTGTAGTTATTGTTTTCTTCGTTAAAAAACACCCCCCAAGTCGTAAGCGCATTATAGTCGGCACGGGTATTAGCCTCTTGGGCTGCGTCTAAAGACATAATAATAAACTCACAAGTCGGTGGGTCGTCTTTATCCCAAATCTGCCACCATTCTCTCTTAATTAGAGCCCCTTCTTCCGAAGTCGGCTGCTGTAAATACTGGGCATTCCAATACCGTACATCAAGCGAAGCTTTCTTAGCTAAAAGTTCCTCTATTGACCAAAACTCAGGCCATAGGGGTTTACCACTAGGCATGATTGCAGGAAATTCTACTACTTCCCACTGTTCTGTGTCGTCATTCTTGACCATATGATTAACAATTTGCCCAGTCAAGTCAAGTTTTGACCATCTTGTCATCACGACAATAATCGCACCACCCGGCATAAGACGTTGTATAGGACCAGACTGAAACCACTCCCAAGCAGGAAGAAAAACATCCGCTCTGTTTTGTTTCGCATCTTGCTCAGAATGAGGGTCGTCAATAATAAAAAGGTCAGCTCCACGACCAGCAAGAGCGCCTCCCACACCAATAGCAAAATACTCACCATTAAAATTAGTTCCCCATCTGGAGGCTGATTTAGAGTCAGCCTGAAGTTCTACTGCCGGAAATATCTCTTTATAAGCATCTGAACCCACAAGATTCCTAACTCTACGCCCGAAATTAACAGCAAGGTCAGCTGTATGCGAAGCCATAATAACTTTTTTATGAGGATATTTACCAAGGAACCATGCTGGGGCCAAATAAGATATGAGTTCTGACTTGCCATGCCTCGGCGCAATATTAACAACAACTCGTTTCTTCTTTCCTGAAGCAATTTCTTCAAATATTCTAGCAAGTTTTGCATGATGCGGTCCTACTTTGTAGTCTGGGTATACATGGTGCACAAAATCTAAGAAATTATCTTTGCCATCTTCTTGAATAGCTTGACTCTGATAGGTACGAATGAGGGTTAAAGTCTCCCTTTTCTTGTCCGGAGCCATGGTTGGTACTGCTTTTATCAGCGTATCAAGGTCTGCCTTCGATAATTTGCGTTTAACGGTCATTTTTAGACTTAACTTCCTTAAAATCTACGTCAATTGCCTTGTTTTTTAAGCTAGAAAGCGTGTTTAAGAGCTCTTTTTCTACTTCTTCGATGCTCTGTACCTTAACCGTGACCTCAGAACGCTTCTTAAATGCATCAATTCCATCAATTTCACCTAGAGCTTTGATAGCAACTAGCCTATCTTTAGTAGTTGGGGCATGTTCTACTTCATAAACTAGCTTATTAACGACATACATCTTCATCTCAGCAAGGTCATCTACTAGTGCCACGTTCATCTGCGTAACCATACCAGCTAAATACGCTAGGGTTTCATTTGGATAGTTCTTATAGTCTGGTCTAAACTTCGGGTCTTGCACCATCTGAGTAGCTAAATCTTGTGCTTCCTGCACATGTTCCTTCTGGGGAGCAATGGGGGTGTTGTTTAATTCAGCAAGTAAAGTAATGGTTCTAGCACGAGCGTCTAGTTCTTCTTTTGGGCTGAGCTCAGGGAAAGCATCGGTAGCCCCAGTCGGTAGGGGTATGTCTTCGTCTATAAAAGGAATAATAATATTCTTATCGTTATCCAACTTTGGTCCTCGTTTAACCATGTTTGAAAAGATTATACACATTTTTTAAAAATATATAAATTTTTAAGGGGGTTAATAAAAAAGTGACGGGGGGTATTTGTAAAGTAACTTACATGCTTAATGCCGATTTCAATAGAGTTTGGCGTGAGTAGAAATTGTTATGGGGGAGGGGGGGGTATTACTTGGCGGAAATTCCTATTGCTAACTAAATGAGGTACCTTTTGATGCCGATTTGGTAGTTACCTGAAATGCGTGATTTGAGGTAACTTTTGGGAGTGATTGTATGGATGGAGGATTGTTTAGGTGATAAGAAAGGCTAGGTTATTTACTTAGTGCCGACTTTGGAAAAGTGAGGAGTTATTTGTGTCCATTAAGGGGTATGGGGTCTGACGGGCTTGACGGGTCTTTTAGGGGGGTGGGGGGTAGGTGGGGGGCTTAAATAAGGCTTCCTTAATGGGTGAAGTTACTTGACAAATAGCGTCATTTAAGAGATAATTCATACATGGATTGAGAGACGGCATCATCTTAGATAACCCTTTTAATCCATACCTTTTAATAGGGAGATTCAAATGACTTTAGTTATTAAATCATTGCAGGATTTGGCTAACCAACACGCAACAGCGTTGGGAAGGGTCACAGAGTTGGCATCATGGGCTTTAGATAACATCAAGGGCTTTCCGTCTAAAGAGAGTATCTCTAAAGACGATTTAGAGCAATTAGAATTGGGTTATCGCTCTAAGTATGCCCAACTTAATCCGCCCGTTGATTATGTAATCATCGAGGGCAATCACATGAGAGTTAGTGATTGCGAGACCCAAGGTATCAAGATACCTGCAAAAGCCGAGCGTGTGAAGTATGGCGTTGATTTTGCCTTTTCTTTTAACTCTAATGAAGTAGGTAGATTAAAAGATACACATGGAGAGTTTATTTATAACCTTGTGGCAACAGATAAGGGTATTCGTAGCAAGTGCAATAAGTATGTAAGCAATACCCTTAATAAACTACTTGCGGAGGGCTTAGCAATAAGTAATCTTCGTAAGGGTATTACAGTAGTAAGAAAACCAAACCTTGATATTGATATGTGGTTATACGATGACAAGGGGCCGATTAAGGCAATGCAACAGAGAGTAAAGAACGGCTTGGCTAAAAAGACTGTTTCAACAGACATGGCTAAGCGAATTGAAAACGCAATCTTGGCTTTCAATGTAACATTCAAGAAGTAAACTAGAGGGACAGGGCTTATGCTCTGTCCCTTTTTTTGTCCCTAGATTCTATTGATACCAGTTATTTGTCCTCGAGCGCACGAGCGAGCGCACCAAGTAAAAGGTTCTTTGCCCACGCAAAGCGTGCGGAATTCTCTCAGGTAGCGTTGTATAAGACTTCATCACATGGTGAAGTGAAGCGTGAGTTCTGATTTTATTTAGCGACGTTAGTTATATAAGAGTTCCTCGCTCGGGGAAGTGGCCTATGAATTCTGGTTTTCTTCAGCGATAGGACTTATTCGTCAAGTTTGAACTTTTTTACGATTTCGTCGTTGCTGGAACAAATTGGCCTCAGAACGCAAACTGGAACAGTTTTTATCGTGTGTAATCAAGCACTTACGCAGTTCTGTTCCAGCGTTCTGGGTAAAATCACATAGTAGTGCCTAGAATAAAAGGCAAAGTAATCGTTCTTCTCTTTTTGCGAGTGCAATTCTACCCCCCTCATTTTAGGAAGCACTATCCGAAAAGTGCTGGAACGCTGGAACAACCCCTATATATAATAATAATATAATATAATATATATATACAGAACAAGGACTTACGGAACTCAATTTTTCTGTTCCAGGTTCCATTAGTAAAGTTAAGCCAGTCAGAACGCTGGAACACCTTTATAATCAATAACTTACAGAGCATTTTCCCCCAAATACCCCCAAATAATATGTCAAGTCCCATTTTATACCCCCCAAATTCGCCTCATAAAAAAGTCATATAAACCCCTCTTATATGTCAAGTTTATGGTATAATTATTACTGGGAGGGCGCAGTCTCAAGCACCGTCTCAGAACAGTAACAAACGAGGTCTTAAACAAGACTTCATCACATGGTGAAGTCACTTAACAGGGAGAAGTTATGGTTATCAAAATAAACAGTATGATGTTTCGCTTATTAGTTTCTTTGCCGATATGGTTGCCATTCGGTATTGAGAATGTTCGTCTAGGTGGTAATACCACTAACTATGTTCGTGTCTTTTTAGGGAGGAAGTAATCATGGGTCAAGTAAAGAAGGCTTTTATGGATTGGTGTGAGAAGCACGACAAGAATCCAAACGATGACGAGATGCAAGCGATGTGCGATTTAGAGGAGTTGCAATGGCACATGGAGTTCGATGATTGGTTACAGGCTAACAACCGCTATCCATCAGGAGAAGACAATCATGGTTGAAGAATCTTTTGAGCCACAATGTAGATTATGTGGTGCGACATACGATGCTAAGCGTTATGACATAGGCTTCTTGTTTTGCCTTTCATGCGGTGATGAAGTCGCACATAGCGTCAAGCGAACTGTCGTGCCGATGCACAAGTCAAATCTAGTTATGATTACAAATCGTGAAGATTTAATTGGTATTAACAACAAAGGAGGGTTGGTAAGATGAAAGAGTATACAAAGCAGAGGAAGACCAAGCGAGAACGAGAAGCACTACAGAACTCGCTATTAAGTAGGATATTATCCAGCGATACATTTGCACAGAAGGTCGAGGCAATAAGGGAAGTCAATCCGTATTTTTATTTATTAACACCAAGAAAGGGAAATATTAAATGATTAACCCAAAATCGTATCAGATACTAGCGGTGGACATACTAGGTAATACCGAGGTCGTCTGTAATTGTCTTACCTATGACATAGCCGAGGAGTTATTGTTCAAGTTGAACGAGGGCGATGATAAGCACAGTTCATGTGTATACACTATAGAGGAGTTGGAGAATGAATGAAGACATCAAGAATACCCAAAGAGATGAGCCGAGCCAAGTTTATCTTGGACGTGCGCAGAATGAATCGCAATACACCTATATCACAGTTGAGGAGGGCTAACATGGGCTATCGTTCAGAAGTTGCTTACACCATAAGGTTTACTCCGAATATCCCAAGTAGCGAGTCACCAACCGAGGAAGTCTTAAAACAATGCAAAGCGTCGTTCAATGTTTTCTTGGCTGAAGCGAAGGTTAAATGCGTGGGGGCCCTAAACGATGAGGGTATTACTATCAACGAGGACAAGTGCGAGATTAACTTCCTTGCTAATTGGGTGAAGTGGTATGAGTCTTATCCCGATGTGCAGATGCATGTTGAATTGATGGACTTGTCTAAGGAATGGGCAGAGGATACTGACGTTCCGCTTAGGAAAGGGAATGAATATATAGGTGGAATATTTAACCGCATTGGGGAAGAGACCGATGATGTTGAGTCAGACTATTGGGGAAACTATAGTCATGAGTGGATGTGCGTGAACCGACAGTTGGTGGTCGATTGGACATAAAAAAGTCATATAAACACCTCCTATATGTAAAGTATGTGGTATAATATGTATGTAGGGCGAGTATCCGTAGTAAGAGCCGAGCTGTATAACAGTTCATCAGTTAATGAAGTAATAATCTAGTGAAGGAGTTACCATGAGTTCAATCATGCAGTTACAGAGTCCCAACCATGTAATAAGTTTGGCGACATCAGCAGTATTAGTATCAGCCGAGGTCAGCGTGTGGTCAGCGACCAAGCAAGACAGAATCATCTCTAACGAGGTGACTACCGCTAAGAAGGCAGACCATAGCGCTGGTAGATATGTTAAGAATCTCTTAGCAGATGACCCGACCCACAAGCAGTTGCTCAATTACCGTCAGACCGTATATAACTGGCTTCGTCGTGCGACTTACGATTGGAACGGTGCGTTGCGTTTATTGCCTGTCATCAATCTACCAAAGTTTAAAACAGAGTTTCACCAACATGAGAAGTCTTACTTTGCGTTGCGTGATGAGTTCTTGCAGAAGTATCCGCAGATTGTTTCTAACATGGCATTTAAGCAAGGGGATATGTTTGACCGCACAGAGTATCCGACAGTAGACCAAATCAAGGATAAGTTTCGTATCCGTCTTTATGTGTCAGAAGTTCCGTCACATGACTATCGTTGCGATATATCTAATGACTTGGCAGAGGACTTGAAACTAACCTTTGAGAAGCAAATCAATGATGAGATAGTTCCTCAGGTGATGTCAGAGATTGCTGGACAGTTCGCAGAAGTAATGCAGAGTATCAGCCATTGTTGTGGGTATGACGAGATTGGCACTTCCTTTGATGGTGAAGTCAAAACTAAGAAGCGTAAGATTTACGAGGGAACAATCGAGAAAGCGAGAGCGTTGTGCGAGACCTTCCGTGGCTTTAATCTTACGAATGACGAAGAGATGAGCGAAGCCTCAGAGTCGTTGAAGAATGTTTTAGATGGTGTATCGGCTGACGATTTACGAGAGAGCGATGCGGTTCGGGATATTGTCAAGAGCGGTGTAGACGACATCCTGTCCAAGTTCGGTGCTTTCAAGTGTATCGAAGACCAAGAGTAGTGTTGTTTGTCTCAGTAGTATTTCAAATATAGTTAGTAGTTCAATTCAGTTAATCATAGTTAAGGAGAAGTTCAAATGAGTAATATCAATTTAGTTGAAACAGTAAGCATCAATGAGTTACGCAAGTTAATCCCTGTCGTTGGCACAAGTCTTACCCCAGTAATTGTTAGTGAGCCTGGGGTAGGTAAGACATCGTTGTTATCAATGATGGAGAAAGACTTAGGCGATAAGTATGACTACATCTATGTGGACTGTCCTGTAAAAGATATGTCAGACATTGGTATGGTAATCCCAAATCACGCTACCAAATCCCTTGAGTATTATGTGGCTAGTCTATTCAAGATGGATAGCGATAAGCCAAAGGTTATCTGTCTCGATGAGTTGATGAAAGCACCGAAGTTATTGCAAGTAATCTTTACTCGTATGATGCTAGAGCGGATGGTGGGCGATGTGCCTCTCCCTGAAGGGTCAATCATATTTGCAACATCTAATAATTCCTCAGATGGTGTAGGCGATAGTATGCTTGCCCATGCTGGTAATCGTGTGTGTATTATGAAGATGGCAAAGCCGACAGTTAAAGAATGGTTGTTATGGGCGACAGAGAACAAAGTTCATCGTTCGATTAGAGCGTTCGTTTCTATGAGACCTGCGTGCATGAATTCTTACATGACGGGCGACCAAGAAGACAACACATACATCTTCAACCCTAAGAAACCACAGATGTCATTCGTATCACCAAGGTCATTGGCGAAGTCATCGGTCATCGTTGCCAATAAGGATGTGTTAGGTGAGAACGCTACGATGTGTGCATTGGCTGGAACGATAGGCTTATCTGCCGCCAAAGATATGTCAGCGTTTTTGTCATTGGAGAGTCAATTACCTGACTTCAAGGACATCATCAAATCACCAGATAACATTGACCTTCCGAAAGACATGGCGGCACTTCTTATGTTGATGTTTCAAGCGATAGATGTAGTAGAAACACAGGATGAGCTATCCAAGTTTATGACATTCGTGAAGAGAGTTGCTAGCGATGAGGTTCAAGCCATATTCTTTACTATGATAATGCGAGCCAAGCGCACAGTAAAACTTGCAAGGAATAACAAAGAGATAGAGACATGGGCAGTAGCAAACCATGAGTTGTTTGGTTCTTAAACAAGAGTTCATTAGGAGATGAAGATGGAAATAACATTGAGTGAAATGTTTTTGTTTGTATGGGGTAGTTCTATGACGTTACTGTATCTCGCTAAGAAGTCTAGGTATGAAGATTTTAAGCGACATACTGCGTATAAACTATCGCAGATTAGCAAAGGGGAAGCCACAGTAATAGACCATGGCAATTATCTTGAAGTTGTAACGAAGGGGAACAAATGAGAACGAAGGAAGAAACTAGAATTAAAAGAGCGCATATTGCTTTGATGCAACATAGTAATACTGCATTGTATTCGGGCATCATTGCATCGGGTAAGAATGAGGTAAGGACTGCCGAGGAGGAAGGCGAGTTGTTTACTGCATACACAGATGGCATTGATAAGATTTACTGTCATGAGGAAATCTCTAAACCCGAATATGATTCTGACTCTGTGTTGCGTGCATTGGTGTTACATGAGAATCTTCATGTGGCATTGAAACACTTGTTGCGGTGTCGTGACCTGAGCAAAGAGAATCATGAGTTACTTAATATGGCGATGGACTTTGTTGTTGATGATGTCATCAAGCATACAGGTGGCACAGTTGGTTACAACAAAGAGCCGTTGGTAGCACTAGACCATACATTCCTCTATCATCCGATGTTCCATGGGTGGGATGTTCGTAGGGTGTATGCGTATCTCAAGCAACGCAAAGAGAAGGTAGATGAAGCCAACAAGAAAGGAGAGTATCTTGAGCCATGCAAAGAGCAAGGTAAGACTTCCTCGAATGGTGAACCCATGACTGACATTGACGAAGCATTGAGGACTATGCGAGGTGGGAAGGATAAACATATCTTTGTTAATGTGGCTGACCTAGACCCTGAGAAGTTGAAGGAGTTAGAGAATAGTATTGACAAAGCCCTAAGACAAGGCGGTATGTTAGCTGGTCGTATGGGGGCGGTAGTGCCAAGAGTCATTGGAGAGATGCTTGAGCCAAAGATAGACTGGCGAGAAGTGTTGCGTGAGTTTGTGCAATCTGCAATGCGTGGTAAGGATGAATACACATGGCGCAAGATGAGTAAGCCTTATCTCGCTAATGATATGTATATCCCAAGCATGCACTCCGAGACGATGGGTGAGTTGGTAGTTGCTATTGACACATCGGGTTCTATTGACAATCAGCAAATATCTGAGTTTGCTACAGAACTGGCATCTATCTGCGAGACATGTTCGCCTGAGAAGGTTCGTGTTTTGTGGTGGGATACGATGGTGCATGGCGAGCAAGTCTTCTTAGGGAACTATCAAGACATAGCCAAGATGCTCAAGCCGAAGGGCGGTGGGGGAACTCATGTTGGTTGCGTTAGTGATTACCTAGTTAAGAATTC
>JAUKPS010149868.1:0-14393 GCA_032273165.1 Chlorellidium tetrabotrys | reverse complement strand
GGAGCTGCCAGGTAACTGTCGGCCTAGAGGAATGATGATCGAAAACAGAATCCGGCTTATCCCTTTTCTCGGTTCTTATTTTATTTTTAAAAGTTTTCCCAGGGCTTCGTCGAGGTCCTCGATGCGAAAAGGCTTGGGAAATACCTCGGCTGCACCTGCGGCAATGGCTTCAGCTCTCGTCTGGTTAGAATACCCCGTGATCATGATGATGGGTGGAGCAATCGGAGAGACTTCACGAATTTTTCGTACCAGAGTAATGCCGTCTGCGCCTTGCCCAGGCATAGTGACATCCGTAATGACAACATCAATTGTGGGATTACTAGTCCAAACCTCGAACGCCTGAACACCGTTGCTCGCCTGGAAAGTTTGGGCCCCCCTCATCTCCAGCATCTGGGACATGATATCTACCAACTCCGGTTCATCATCAACAATGAGGATTTTAATAGAAGTCAAATCAAGCATCGTAAAACTCCAAAACAAACTGTGTATTCGGGCTTAGTTCATTATACTTCAGCTTCCCGTTATGCTCCGACATTATGCCACTTGATATGCTCAAACCAAGTCCGGTTCCTTTCCCTACTTCCTTCGTTGTAAAAAATGCATCCATCATTTTCTTAGTGGTTTCTGGACTAATACCAGAACCAGCATCAGTAATGATGATCTTTTTCAGACCAGGACTCGTCAGGACATCAATGCTTATCCATTTATCAGCTTTAGTTTCAATTGCATCAAACGAATTATTGAGAAGATTCATAAGAACTTGTGAAACCTGAACAGCACGGCAATTGATAAGGGAGTCCAATTCTCCCGTTAAACTCAATCGGACTCCGTGGTTGCGAAACCTTTCACGACACAAATCAAGTGTTCCTTCGATGATCTCTCCGACCCTCGTCAGTTTCTTTTCGTCGTTTGTTCCATCCCGAGAAAAGCTTCGCAGCCCCTGAATGATTTTAGCAATTCGCTCTATTGTTGCGATGAGCTTCTCGAGATCGACAGTAAGCGACGCGAGATCGAAAGCAGGTTTTTTCAAGCGCATCAAGATCAGGCTTATCCTACTGTGAAGTATCGCGAGAGGATTGTTAATTTCATGAGCAATACCGCCTGCCATCTCACCAAGGGCCGACATCTTTGCAGTTGAGATTAGATTTGTCTGTTGAATCTCAAGCATCGAGTGCAGCTTCTTAAGATGCGAGATGTCTTCCGCAATCCCCAGGTAGCCGGCAATCTGCTGATCTTGTGTACGAATGGAGGTGACCGAAAGTCGAACGGGTACCGTCGTTCCATTTTTCCTAACGTAAGTCCATTCATGAGTATCGGTGGTGTTGAACTCTCGTGCATTCTCCACCAAAACATCAAAGCCAGGCTCAATGCTGCGGCCAAGTTCATTTGACAATACAGTGGCTCGATTAATAACTTCCGGTACCTCGTGAAATGCAGATAGTGTTTGTTTTCCTACCACCTCATTTGCGTTGTACCCCAAGAGTTTTTCGGCACCGTGATTGAACGTTTGAATCACACCATGGGTATCAGAAGAAATGATCGAGTACTCCGTGGAGTCGAGGACAGCTTTCTGCCAGGATTCCATTTGGCCTAGTTTAATTATCGAAGCGTTCGACTTCGCAATCTGCGCTTCGATATAGAAAATGAGTAAGCCGAGAACTATCACCAGGGCCAAAATAAGTACAAGAGACATGATATCTACAAATGTGTGGTAGCCCTGATCCGGAACACCGCCACGAATTTCCCAGACTCTCCCGGCAATTTCTAACTTTGATGAATACTCAATTTTGACTTTACCTGAGTGCAAAGAAGGGGCGGCGGTGATCCCAAGCGGCTGCCCCTGGTTTGTCACATCTACGATTTCGAAGACAAGACGCTCGTCACTCGCTAATTTAAAACTTTTTAGCAATCTTTCCATCAGTAGTGGTGCATATGACCATCCGACTAATCGCTCAACATTAGAGGAGTGATCAAAAATCGGATTGAAGAACAGGAAACCAATGCCCCGAGACTTTGCCTGCACCAAAACGATAGGAGCAGTGAGAGTCGGTTCTCTTGTTCGACTTGCGGCCATAGCAGCTTCTCGACGAAACACATCAGTGGCGACGTCCAGTCCCTGCGCTGGGCCATTCGATTCCGAAGGCTCAATGGACTCAATAATAAAATGGTCGCCTTGATAGTTTGAAAGCGTCTTGATTTCAAAATCTTTTTTCTGTTTACGGATTTTCTCAACATAAGACGGCAATGTCCCGCGAGGAACGAGACGGATATAACCAAACCCGAGGACGCCCGGAAAGTTGGTAAAGAAATTTCTGGTTTCGGCGTAATGGCGAACTTGCTTTAGTGACGGGTAATAATCATGAGTATGAATGATCCCCGCCATTCCTTGGAGACCATATATATTGGAAAGAATTTCTTTGCTAAGGATATTGCAAGACTTATCAAACGCGGATTTCTCGGTTTGATGAATGTTTTTGTAAATGAAGTTTCTTACAAACAGAACCAAGGCGATAGTTAGCAAGCTGGAAACTAACCAGATCAGCGTGCTTTTTCTAATATACTTTTTTATCAGCTCTTTTTTCATTCCACATCTTATCTAGATTCATTTTAGAGATGAAAAAAATGATTCTAATTTTTAACTCTTTTCTAAATACTCGAACAAAGAAGTCTGCTAAATGGCATTGGGAGAATAGATACATGCTTCGGGACATAAATATTTTTTAGTCTAATTTTTTTTAAACACTTAAGACTCGCCGTCGACAGATTGCTCTCGGCCTGAGGAGTGATGATCGAAAGCAGAATCCGGCTTATCCCTTTTCTCGGTTTAATTTCAAGATTCAACTTTTAGTCACAACGCTCACAAGGTAGTCACTTTGCGACAGGCTTTCAGCAGGTTAGCCCCAAGGAATTCGGCATTGCCTTTGCTGTAACAAGAGTATGAAAATCTTCTTAATGCGACTCTTCTTGAGCACCACTTCTGCGTGGACCAAGATCAACTCGCGGTACGTGCGAGACATGATTCGACGGAACTCTGAAGCTCAGCGCATATGAAGATACCTCTTTTCTCGTATTACGGATTTTACCCACTCCAGACTTGGTGGATGGAGATTCACTGCGGAAACTGCCACTACGAAGGGCGCTGCAAGCTTAACAAAGTCCACTACGCTCTGTCTTTGCTTGGCTTTATGATCACTGCCTTCGCGCTATACTTTGCTTACCAACGTTATCCAATTCATCACCGAAGCGGTTTTAGACTTCTTGTGGCTGCAGCAACCGCTTTCATCTTTGTGGCCTATCACTTCTGTAAACCGCAAAAATACTTTTGTGCAAAGTGCGGAAGCAAAGATGGAACTCCTCTTGGGTTTCATCGATTTCTTAATCGCTAAATTTTCTTCAGACATTTAAGACTCGCCGTCGACAGATTGCTCTCGGCAGACGTGCCATCCCGCCACGTAGTCTCGCGGGTAAATTTCCAGGTTTTCCACTCTTCTACACTGAGCTTCAAAACATAGTTCACGATGGAGTATTTGGTGATACCGGTCTTCACGATCGGTAGCTCGCTGACATCGATCTTTTTGGGGAGCGCGGGGTACTGCTTAAACTTCTCGTCATCTGTCTCAATGACAAACGTCGGAAGCTCCCACTGCCCTTCCAACCACTCGCCTTTCACTTTCTGATAGGCCTGCAAGCGCTCAGGCTTGCCTACAATCACTCGCAAAAGACTCAGTTCGTGCTCGACCGCTTTCTTTGCTGGTGCATCACCGCCGACGGGAAAGGCCAGCGCCTTGCCTTGCTTGTGAGCGACACAGCTCTTTTTCATCGGGCAAATCTCACAGGCCACACGATTGGCCTGGCAAATGGTGCGCCCGAGATCCATCAACGCTTCATTCAATGCGCGAAAAGACATGTGCCGTTCGGGCACAATTTTATTTTCCAAGAAGAGCTGCAGGATTTGCTTTTGCAATCGCGGGCCCTTCACTGTTTTAAGGCCATACAAACGCGCCAACACTCTTTCGAGATTCGCATCAACGGCCAGTGCAGGACGATCCATTCCAATAGAGATTAGGGCATTCGAAGTGTAAGGACCGATGCCTGAGATCATCTGCAGATCTTCGCCGAGCTCAGGAAATTTTCCATCCCAGTCTCGCGCGATGGCTTCGGCAATCTTTTTTAAGTTCTTCGCGCGCCGGTAGTAACCTAAGCCCTTCCACGCCACGAGCAATTCTTCTTCACTCGCTTTCGCCAAGGATTGGAGGTCAGGAAAACGCAACAGGAAGCGCTCGTAGTGCTGGAGCACGGTGGAAACAGTCGTTTGTTGCAGCATGATTTCTGAAACGAGAGTGCGGTAGAGCGTGCGGTTTTTCCGCCAAGGCAAATGCCCAAATTCGCGACCGGACCAGGTTAGAAGTTGTGACCACATGAGCCTAAGATGCTAGTGGCTATTCACATGCCTTGGCCAGTTCGACAACCATGTCCATGAGCTTAGACGCGGGGAAAGTGCCGCGGTCACCGTGAAGTTTAGCATTCTTGGATTCGAGATACTGAGACAGCTCGGCCTGGTATTCGTAGACATCCGTTATGAAGATCAGTTTTTTCGCGGTGGACTCTTCCATCCACTCAATCATTCGCTTGGCATCGTTCAATCCCTGACTCACGCAGCTGCTGGCCGGATCGATACTACGGATACTGGTATCAAAGCCTTTCAGCACGGGTCGCTTCTTTCCACAAGCGGCGACAAGGCTTTCTAGGAAAGCCGCGCGCTGGCAACTACCCTTGCCATCCCCTGGATCAATCCCCCGCATAGAAGAGCTCGTATCAACCCAGATTTCTAGACCACTCGTGGCTGCGACTTTTTTTTCCGGACGGGCCTCACCGCAAAAAATATCAAAGGCGTACTTGGCATCACAGTTAACCAGACTGCGATCAACGCTCGTTGCAGTTGAGATTTGTGGAAGGCCCTCATCAACTTCAATTTTCGTTTCTTTCTTCTCTTGCTCTCTTCCGGTCCGAGGATAGAGGCCTATCACGGGGTCAAGGCAGTAATCTCCTACTGGCTCGCAGGCCTGCGCCACCTTAATTCCATGTAGGCGAGGAGAGAGATAACGCTCCCACTGAGCACTGCTTGGAGGAGTGAGGAAGTAGACCTCAATGTCTTGTGGAGCGGCCATGGCCAAACAAGGCCATAGCAAAAGGAACCACTTCACTAGAAGTTCACGTTACGACTGCGGACATAACGGAAAATGGCATCACCAAGATCGACGATCAAGTCACGGTCGGCAATATCAAGATCGAGGAAGTCACCGATATAAGCTTTTTGGCGCGGAGAGAGAGTTTGCAGTTTATCGCGCAAACTCAAATCAGGTCCCTTTGTCACACTGCTTGTGTTGTCTGGCTCACCAAAAGACATGGTTTGTTTTTTGCCACCGATATTAATCGTCGCTGATGTCTTACGACGTTCTTCTTGCACAGGGGGATCTTCTTGCTGTGGCATGGAAGCGGTCTGCTTCGTAGACATCTGCTCTTTATAAAAGAACACCAGACGCTTAAAAGTATCGGTTGAATCTTCGGCCACACCATCAATCACTTCATGCAGTGGAATATTCAGTGTCGCAATGAGGTTCGCCACCAACTGCTCATCCACACTCGCAGTCTTGAGATTTAAGAATCGCGACATGGTGGAGATTCCCACGCCGGTCATCTCTGAGAGGTCCTTCTGCGTAAGACCGCCTCTCAGCTGCATGTACTTGCGTACTACTGCGAGAAAGTTTTCTAAGAAGTCTGCGCTGAAGTTGATCATAGGGGCCTCCAGGCCGGGTTCTTCGCTAAGTCTATGCTTTCCTTGTCGGAATGAAAGAAAATTGCATAAAGGAATTTTTTGCATTGACTCGCCGCCCAATATGCCGTACGATTGCAGTCAGGAACACACAAGACCCAATAAAACGGGGGAGAATGTTATGCGCACCGTGACCGAAGGATTCGAAATCACTCACTTTGAGCAGCTCCAGTTGATCCAGGACGAACAACTAAGCTCTCTCACCATCACTGCTCAAGCCCTCGCGGGCTCCAATGTGCAATCAAGCACTTACACTTCAGTGACCTTCTCTTCTTGTGTGTTCCAAGCCTGTTCTTTTAAACAAGTTAAGTTTACGAATTGCACGTTCAAGCAATGCAATTTCGAATTTTCGCATCTTTATGCATGTCACTTTGAAAATTGCATCTTTGAAGACTGCCAGTGGCCAGCGAGCTCTACCCACGGCTGCAGCTTCGTTGATTGCGAACTGGATACCTGGTTGTCGGCCCTTACCGAGACCCACGAGAACGTTCTTCACTATACGTTCGCAGAACGCCTGCAAGAAGCTGAAGACGTTCGCAACATGATGGCCGCTGCTTTTGTCGCTGCTTAATAAACTCGTAACGAGGGAAGCCACCCTACCCAAACCCAAGGCTTCCCTTTCACGCCCCGGGAGATGTTCTCTCTCCCCAATCTTCCGGGGTGTCTATTTTGAAAAGAATAATCTCAGCGGACTTATCTCCCCGAGGTCCAAAGAGATTCACCCCTCCGGGTGAGGTCAAACCACCCGGAGGTTTTTTTAACAAAGGAATTTTATGGGCCCGATGGCACTTGTGACTTACACCCTCGCGGTCATCTCTACATTTGGCTTTATTGTTTCGCTCTACGGAGGGAACTGAGCACGGAATCGCTCTTGATCCAAGGACGGATCACTTTCTAACTTCGAAGTCGATACTGCCCTTCGCTTATCTTCTCCAGCTTCGTCGCTCGCCAACTCTCACTCATCGTTTTCCACGACCACTGCTTTTCCTTCACTAACTCCGGATTGGTTTTGCGAATAATCTCCGTGGCAGTCCGTAGCTGGTACCAGGGCAGATTCGGCAACACGTGATGAGGCAGATGAATATTAATATCTAGCCACATCCACTCCATGAAACGTGGGAAACGCACATTCCACGTTGCCTCCACTTGCGCCTGAAACGGCTCGTAGCCGTCCTTATCAAAGACCGGGCTGCCCTCGTGGGTATGGTGCAGGAATGTCAGCAGCGCTCCGAAGCTCGTACCGATGATTGCCGGGAGCACATACATCTCGATGAACTTTGCTCCACCGATCACGAGGTAGTACTCCCGCAGAATCAACACGGCGATGATGAAAGATACAAAAGTATGAGGATAGATTTTCCACTTCGCCTCTGGACGCACCGGCATTTGAGGTATCAGCAATCCGAACAAGGCTCGCTTGAGCATTCCAACCCAGAAACCAATAAAAATCCCCACGGGCGATCCTGGCCCTAACCTTACGGCGAGTTTTTCATACCAGGGAACTTCTTCAGTCTCCGTGTAGAGCAGCTCAGGCCAGTCCGGGTCCATTCTGCGAATTTGCGTCTGACGATGATGGAAATCGTGGGCTTCGCGCCAAGCGTAGAATCCATTGAGAATCGGAAGATGGCAGATGGTTCCGACCACGTCGTTCACCCAGCGCTTCGAAGAAAAACTGTTGTGGCCGCAGTCATGACCGAGGACAAAGATTCCAACGAACGAAAGCCCAGCGAAGAATATCAGGACGGCCTTGAGCGGCCAGTAAACCACGCCATCCGGTGTGAGCCAGATCGCCGCTTGGGTGACGACAACCAACAACAACACACGCACCAGCGTCAGCCACGACTGCAATGGCTGCTGCTGCCGCATTTCGAGCGGTATCAAGCGGGCCACATCACCGACGGTTTTCACAGCTTGCTCCCCCATAAGTAGTCTTGCGTCGGCTCCACAATACCAAAGTTATGACTGTCTTTGAATTTAGGATGGTGATGGCCTACGTGGTGGCGCTTCATGAAGCGTGCCCAAGAAAAACGCATCATGAGATGCGTGTCCGGTAAATGCTCTATCCAGTGTATGAGTTCGTAGAGCCCATACCAAAGCGTCAGCGTGAACACAAAGTGGGGCACAAAAACGGTGGGGAGAAAGAATGATAAGAACCAGGCCAGTAACGGTAGATAGACAACGAAGTAAATCGCCTGAATCCACGGCGGCATCAACAGCATGTAAACGTCATCGAGCTCGTCGTATTCCATATCGTGGGCTTGGTAGAATGTATGGTGCCAGTGGTGCATCTTAAAGGCCCAGTGAAAGCCGGGGATTTTCTTATGCAGCAACCAGCGGTGAGTGACGTAGAGGATCGTACTCGCCCAAAGACCGGACAGGATTATCCACAACGGTGACAACCAACTCCAGGTCAGAAAACTAAAAGCGATCGCCAAAGCCGAAACTTCAAATAAAACGAAGACCGCGATATGCAGCTTCGCTGAATAAAACTTTGGAATAACTTTGGCACGAAAATGCTGCCGATACCGAGCGAGTTCCATGCTTCCATTGTATGATGTTCGTGTATGCAAAGCGATGTCACATGGCAGTACTTCAATGTCCTCAAAGAGAAAGGCGAAGACGTCACCTTCTCTATTGTTTGTTTTCACGATGAAAGACCGTTTAAAAAACTCTGCTTTGATCATCGTCGCTACGACGGCGTTTCAGCTCTCTGCGAAATGGCTCGGGGACTTCCGCCGGAGGGCTTCATGGGCCCTGAACTCAAAAGTTCTCCGCGACCGCATCTTTTAAGACGGGTTTCATCTTTCGCAATCTGGTGGCTCCGGCTTTGGCCTGGAATCGGAAAATCCTGGAAAAAACGAGGTGAGGGAGAGAAAGCCGTGAGTGCTTTCATTCACCTCGATCGAGCACAGTGGCAAGGTGGTGGAACCGCGGTTGTTCTGGCCGCCTTGGATAAAACATCACAGCGCTACCTCGCTCCCTCTTTGTGGCCACGTCTCTGGATGGTTCCCGTGGCACTCTATCCACAAGTAAAGCGAGATCTCCCACCGCAGAACAATGTGGCCTTTGTCGACGTCCGACTTTTTAGTCAGGGCGATGTGCAAACGATCACCCAGCAGATGCACCGTGATCTCCGCCAGCAACTCTACTGGGGAACCGGCCTAACGCTGAACACGGCTTTGCTCTTCGGCACGAGGTTCTTCAAATTCAGTCTCCGGTTTCTTCATCATTTCTTTCGGCGCACGGGCACACTCACGAATCTAGGATCATGGACGATGCCCGGGCTCCCTGACAATGAATGGTGGGCCATCCAACTAACCGTCGCGACACTTTCTCCCGTCGGAGCAGGTATGATGGAGATCAACGGACAGCTCGGATTGAGCGTTCAATTTCACCCGACCCTGCAGTGGAATGAAGCCATGGCAAAAAGCTTTGTCGAAGAATGGAAAAATGAAATTCTAAGCGAGCGCGAGAAGACGCTGAAGCACGTCTGACTTGAAAGCTAAGTCCTCATTTGAAATCTTTGAAGATGTGAAGAGGTCCGAGTGGTCCATGGGGATCTTCACTTCACGAACTTTAAATCCAGGCATCTCTTGATCACGCAGAGACAACAGGCCATCCGTTTCGTTACCACCGTGCCACAGCAGATTATGAGAAATTTTTAGAATCCAGGCGACTCGTTCCGTGTCGTACTTAGCCGCTTTCACGGCGACAACTTTCTCTTCGATCAGCGCCGACAGATCTGTGCGGGTCTTCGCCATTTTTTCAAAATACGCCGTGTAGACGTTCTTCTTGAGGCAACGGATTCCTGGCCACACGCGGGCCGACGCTCGGTAGACTCTGTTCACTACGCGACTGCGCATGACACCCGGGCGTTTCTCGGTGAGAGACGATCCTTGGAAGGGAGGTTGGACGCAGAACACACGATGGACCGCCGTGCGGAAAAGATCCGGACTCTCCATCAAGGAGAACATGGCTTCGAGACAGCCTTTACTATGGCAGAAGAGAATCACAGGGAGACCGTTGGTTTGCCACAGACGTCTGATTTCAGCAGTCAGTTCTTGCGCGTTGTCTTCCGCTGTCTTAAATGAATTCGGTTGGTAGATCGAGACGTGTTGAGCACCCTGGGTTTTCAATAGATCGTGCGTTTCTTTGAAATAGGACGCCACGAAAGGTAGTGAGAGCACCTCCCCGAGTATCCCGCCCACAAACAAGTATTGGTACTGCGACGTCATCATACGCGCACAACTTGCTTGCTGATCATGGTTGATTCGGCCTTGGCACTGATACGATAATCTTTGTGAGCTGGATCGTGGGTACCCAACAGTAAATCCCACAACGCATTCGAGTTCCCAAAGTTTTTATCCGGACGACGTTCGTGGTGATAGAAATGGTAACGCTGAATCCAACCCAAATAACCACCATCGTAAATCTTGTAATGAAGAAGGTAGTGAACCCACTCGTAGGCGTAGTACGCGCCCAAGATGCCAAGACCAAAAGCTGTAGTCATGGCCATGCTACCCGTCACCAACAACATCGGTGCCATCACCACAGGAGCAATAAAATAAACCATCAAAAAGCCTGCGTTGTAGACGCGACGATCTGACATATCGATGTGGTGATAGAGATGAAACGATCCCATCAACGCATGCATCCACTTGAACGGGTACCTACTGTGATAGGCCCAACGATGAATGGCGTACTCAAGAAACGTCCACCAAAACACACCCAGGCCTAACATGGCGATCCAGGTGGTTACAGAAAGCGACCCAGCGACAGAAGTGTTGAGCAAATAAACGAGCAGCGGCAGAACCATCACCAAAAGATGAACCGGATTCCGCGAAGCGAAGTATTTAATCAGCCAGGGATATTGCTGCACCGTAAAGGTGGGCTTTGCCATGCGTGAGTCCTTTGTCCCATTGTAGCCTCCCCTGCTAAAAACATGGCTAAATGAGGTAAAAACTTCACTCCTACCCGCGCCTGGGCCGTTACGCTTTAAACTATGGAAATGAGTGCCTTGTCTGATGTCGGGACATTCGCCGTGTTGCTGGCGGGTTTCCTTCTCGCTAATTTTCTATTTTTTGCCGCCGGTGGATGGTGGTTTTTCTACCGTTTTCTCGGCCCTACCATTCCCCATCGCGAAATCCATTCAACTGCTCCAACCCAAGCGCAGATCTGGAGTGAAATTCGGCATTCCTTCTCCACTCAACTTATCTTTTGGATCATGGGCATCGGTTTATGGTTCCTGTGGAAATCTGGCCACACGTTGATTTACACCCAATGGGATGAGCGTGGTGTGGTGTATTTCTTGCTGAATTTTTTCATCATCCAGTTCGCACACGATACTTGGTTCTACTGGACCCATCGGTGGATGCACGAATGGAAATGGTTGCGACCGTTTCACATGGTTCACCACCGCTCATTGCCACCGACGCCTTTTGCCTCTCTTTCATTTCATCCGGTAGAAGCCGTGGTGCAAGGGCTCTTTTGGTATGTGATCGCGTTTGCCATTCCAACGCACGTTATCTGGGTATGGGTGTTTTATAGCTTTATGTTCTATATCAACATGTGGGGCCACACCGCCTACGAGTTTTGGCATAAAGATTTGCTCGATCTCCCCATTCAGAAAATCCTGAACACGCCCACGCACCATAATCTCCATCACAAGTATCATCAGAAGAATTTCAGCATCTATTACAATTTCTGGGACAAAGTCTGTGGCACCAATCACGCGAAGTACGATGAAGAATACCGTGCGATCAAGGCCAAAACTGAAGCTCACAAAACTTCAAGAATCATGAAAGCACTAGGACTCTAAGATGTTTCCAAAAAACGTTCAGCTCCTTCCCGCCGTCCGCATGACTCCCTGGCGCAAGATCTCGGTGGGTTCCTGGAAGCCCGTGGGCGATTCACAAGTCTATCACCTCATGGATTTAGATGCGGAGCCGGCACTCGCCTGGCTCGAAAAGGCGAACGCTCAGTCGGAAGACAAAATCACGATTACTCATCTCGCTGGTAAAGTGGTGGGGCAGGTACTGCGAGACATTCCAAACCTCAATAGCATCGTGCGCTTTGGGAAAATCTATCCACGCCAGAATGTAGACATCTTCTTTCATGTCGTTCAGCACGATAAAGACCTCTCGGGGCACGTGGTGCGAAGTATCGACAGCAAGTCTCTCGTTGACGTTGCACGCGAACTTAACACCGGAGCTCGTACGATCAAATCTGGGAAAGATGAAAGCTTCAAAAAGATTAAGAACAACTGGAAGATGATCCCGTCGTTTTTAGCGATGACGATGTTGAACACCATTGGTTTCATTTTTTACTCCTGTAACTGGTTCGTGAAGGGTTTGGGGGTTCCGCGTGATGCCTTTGGCAGCATGATGATCACCAACATCGGCTCTCTCGGTTTAGAAAACGCATTCGTTCCGCTTCCTCCTTATTCAAAAGTTCCCTTCGTCATTGCTTTAGGCAAAGTGGTGGATCGTGTGTGTGTGGTGGACGGAAAACCCGCGGTCAAAAAACGCGTGAGCTTCTGCTGCACATTTGACCATCGAATCATCGATGGCGCCCATGGGGCCCAGATGGCGGAAAAAATCGAGCGCTACTTCACTAACCCATCAGAATTACAATAGACCGCTCATGTTTTAACTTGATCTGTCCGATCAGGCTTCTATGCGCTGGCTTCTCTTTATCTGCATGCTTCTCTCGCACTCAGCTTGGTCTGAGGATGCCCCCGATCGTTGGGACATTCATCGTGCCGTTTTCAGCACAGCGAGCGAAGACGGTGAGATCGCCGTTCAATCAGACATCGCTGATGAAGAATTTAGTTCGCAGGTGTCCCCACCTCCCTCTGCTGAAGCTGACGTAAACTGCAGTGGTATTCCAGATTCCCTCACAGAACCCGTTCGCAACTTGATTGCTGACATGGAAGCCATCGTGACAGATGAGTTGATGGATCAAGTAGATGCACCACAAGCTATCGTCAATAAAGCGCTCGCCACTTCTAAGAAGTTGGTTTGTGCCGAGGTAGAACTTTTCGTCAAAGCACACAATCTCAACGTGGCCGTGAACTGTGCCGTGAACCCACAAATCGTTCCTCCCTTTCATCTCCAGGTCGTGAAGTTTCCCGGTATGGTGGCCAAGAAAGAAGCTCTTGAAGCAGAAATTGAAGATCTTCGCGCACAAGCGGCGGCTAATCCAACCCAGACGTTCTACGCCAGCAAGATCGCGAAGCTAGAAAAAAACCTCCAGTGCCTCATGAGTGCCGATACGTCTAATTTTAGCTGCCGCTATTACCTCGATAATGAATTCAATCGTGGCAAAGCCGTCGTCCAGGTCGAGCTGCAAGATCGCTCGGGCCAGTGGTTCGAGTTCAAACAAAGCCCCATCGACTACTTCAGTGGTGTCCCCGGCCCGAAGACCGCGAAGGGTGACATGCAAGTGCCCGAAGCGCGTTTCAAACTCTCGAGCGTGAATCCCGCCAGCAGCTACTTCACCGCCGTCCATGTGGACTACGAGAACTGGAGTAACCGCGCGGCGCTCCTTGGTGATCTCAATGTGCCTGTTCCGAATAAGGGCGGCGACATCAAGATTCATGGCCACGGTGGCAGTGTGGGCTGTCTTGATATGGGCAACCGTGCGGCACCATGGATGGCAGCGTTGGTGGACCTCAGTCTCAAACAGGGACGGGTTCCAGAGATAGATATTTACCCAACAAACATGAGTCACGCAGCTGAGGTGGCCAGCTGGCCCGGATATCAGCAGTATGAGAAATTCTGGGGCCGCTTAAGCGAGAAGTACTGGGATAAGCATGGTGCTAAGGTGAGACGAGACTTACCGCGAGTAGAGCAAATCCTCAGAGCTACTTCCCCTGAGTGACCTTCGTCTTTGGCGGAACGCGGAACTCAAAATGCTTATCAGCAAACGTAAGTCCCGGACGGAACTCTAAGAATTTCATTTTCACGCGTCTGCCATTCGTATGCACGAGTTCGAGTTCTTGGAAGGCACCTAGATTGGATGCCTTCGCCGCATCTCCATTCTTGGCCGTGAGAATCGCCTGCACCATCTGCAAATCTTTCTTAAGGGCAGCCGTGAATGTCAGGATCAATTGAGATTTTTGAAACGCCACAGTATAAGCGGAATTGGTCTTCGCACCATTCTTGAGTGAATCAAGAAATTTGGTCAACACCAAATCTTCTGAGCGCTGAACGACGACCTGGCCTTCCTCACCTTCGACGAACGGGGGCGTGTAGTACCAGCTCGTCTTGGGATTAGCGACGAAGCTGGAAGGATCCGGCGAGACCACCTCGAAGCGAATATGGCGGGGATACTTGTAGTCGATCTTCCCGAAACTTTTCTTCTCTTTACCCGTGGCAGCACTCTTGAAACTCTCTTCGTAGTCCGCACTAAATGAAGCCGGCAAAAAATCATCAGCGATGGCCGAGGTAGAAAACAGCAAAGTGAAGAGAAGGAATTTCAAGGGGGGCTCCTAAAAAGGAGGGGGAATCGGCCTCATCCTGCGCCTATCCCCCGACCAACCATCAGTGGAGTTGTACGG
>JAUKPS010149757.1:0-12927 GCA_032273165.1 Chlorellidium tetrabotrys | reverse complement strand
CCAGTTCTGTTTGAATATAATAAATACATTAATGCACCGCTTGAATTAAAAGCTGAAGGAGCCAAATACCAAGTGTAATTATCTGGATTTATGCTTATATCTGTTCCGCTTGTATTATATAAGCCGTAATATGTGTGTCCTCGTGGGTCTAAATCAAAACCACCGCCATTTATATCATCCGCATAAGCAATATTTAAATATTTATCTACAAATTGATATGTGCTTGGTCGCCATTGTAATAAATCACTTGCTGGACTATATGCAGATGAAGCAAGACTATTTACCATTCGGCTAAAAAAATACCAATCACCAGCTGGAATATTGGTTAATGTGATATTTGGCAGTAATGTAGAAACATTCCAAGGTGTTCCATTGGATTGAATTTCACTTGTTCCAGCAAAATACATTTGTTCTTGTAAAGGATTTGTAAATGCTGAATACCAAACCTCTGCGTATTGAGTAATACCAGAAGGAGCAGTCCTTACTTGTAAAACAAAAGATGGATTTGTGGCGGTTTGATATTGAGCAATTACATCTGGGGCATCGGGAATACCAAAAAATGTGGGGTCGCCAATACCAGTATTTGGTGCTGGAGTGAATTGCGTTATTGGATAATCGTCATATACACTTGCATTGTATTCAGTCATATTTAACTGAACACCAATAGAACCATCATCATTAAAGGCTTGAACTACCTTATTAATACGAAAAGGTTTATCTGTCCATCCATAATTTGTATTTGTAACAGATACTATATCGCCAGCATCTAATTGAATTCCTTCAAAATTTACAGTAACTTGCATTTGTAAATCTTCACGACCCGCTTTAATTAACCGAATAGCTATATATTGAGCCGTAACATTATTATTGGTTAATGGCAAACTAATAGATACCTTATTTACAGGCTCATTTGGATATAAAAGAGATGGCTCTATTTGTGCCAAATCAAATGTAGAGGAATTAAACGCATCTTGATTTGATTCGTCTGGGAATTTTGCTTCAACAACATTATAGGAAGCGGCAATATCCAATGGTGTAATACTAATAGCAGAAATCATATTGCTATCTGTAATATCCATAACTGTTACATAATCAGGTTTTTGGACAATCACACCCCATTGAGCGGTAATTTCATTATATTTAATTAAACAATCACAACAAGTTGCCATGCTTTGTAAATTCTGCATAACGGTACTATTTGTGTCCAATGTTCCATTAAATTTAAATCTTGGCTGAGTTTCAGTTCCAGAATCGTAAGATGTATAGGTAAATAATTCATCGGAATATGCGGTTAATTCATCAAGACTATCAGTATTAATTTGGCTAGCTGGAATGGCACAACCATATCTTGTGTTTATTAAATAATCATAAAAACAATCGCCAGTAGAGCTTCTTGGACTTGTAATTTGGAATTTAGTTGCTTCTAATCCACGAATATTAGCGGACTGACTATAAGATAAATGAAGAATTGCAAAAGCACAGTTGCTCATTAACTTTGTATCATCCCAAGTATAAGTAAGTCCTGATGCTTGTAATACTTCAATAGCGGTATATGGTGAATTTACTGGACTATTTGAGCCATTGTTATAAAGATAAAATTCAATTCTTCCATTAACAGTTGTGTCCACAATGCCAGTAGATTCATCTGTAAGACTTGCTACTGTGTATCCGTTACCTTGAAAAGTAACTAATTTCCCACCAAAATAAACATTACCAAATGTATATTCATCAGGAGTTTGACCATCATTTGTGCTGGTTACTTCCGCAATAGACAGAACATAATAAATTTGTTGATTATCTTCACTAATAGTTAAATCAGTAACAGTTCCACCAACATAAGCAGAACCATACAAAACTGGTAATTTATTATCGGTTGCTGGAGATACTTGTTGACGATTTCCAGGGTTTTCACTTCCTCCAGAAATTCCGTTATCAAAAGATGGATTATTGGCAAATGCTTTTGTAACAATCATAGCTACAACCATATTGATTGCCATAGCCGCAAAAAAACCTATTGACCCAGCCGCAACTGAGTAGCCTAAAGCAACAACAATGGTCGCACCAATAGCAAATACTGGTGATGCTAATGTTAGCAAGGATAAAAATACCAGTATTTTTTTATTCATTATTGAATCCAATTTTCATCTAATTTTTTAAAACCAAATTTTTCGTATTTTATGTCTGGACTTGTAACCATTTTTGCTATTGCAAACATAGTTATTCTTCCATCATTTTTTAATTTATTTCCGTATTCAATATATTTTTTTAATAATCTATATCCAATACTTGTGTTCCTTTGTGCTGGTTTTACATACCATGCCAATTCTTGCATATATAAAGTTTTATCACACCATATAGTAGGAGTAATAATAGCCATAATTAAACCAACACCATCCTCAATAAACACAATCCCAGCACCA
Source organism: Chlorellidium tetrabotrys (assembly GCA_032273165.1). Lineage (NCBI taxonomy): Eukaryota > Xanthophyceae > Mischococcales > Botryochloridaceae > Chlorellidium > Chlorellidium tetrabotrys. Next base: position 10,507 of record JAUKPS010149757.1, on the reverse strand, counting down.
GCCAAAATTGTGTCAAGCATTTTGTTCCAATATTCTTCATTATTTAAAGTTTGATATTGCTTTATGCCTGATTCGGCTCTAAACAACTTCATTAACTCTATTATTTGTTTTTTGTCGTGTCTTGTGGCTTGTCTTATCATGAATTTGGAGATGCACCTTTGCCAAAGTTGTAATTAATATTAGTAATAAAAGCAACTCTATCCATACTTGTGTCGCCAGAGTTAAAAAATTGCCAATTATTGTCATTGGTATATCTTCCAGCAGTCCTATTTTTTAGAATTAACTGAATAGATGATGCGGAAACCGTAATAACTCCCACAAATGACCTGACTTCTTCCATCCAAGTTTCATCAATAGCAAAAGAATTTATATAACCATTAAAAAACTGATATAAACCGCCTTGTCCACCAGAAGTTAATAATTCTCCTTCTGTATTAAAAAAACCTTTCCAAGCCTCAATTTGAGAACCTTTAATTTGATTTCCTAATACCCAGCCTAGTGCGGCAGTATCAATGCCAACCAAAGTAAATGTGGATTCATTTGCGGTAGATTTAATATCACGCTGAGTATCGCCAACCTTAATTAATACACCTAAAGCATCAAAAGGTTGAGAATCTACGGCTGGCACAGTAAGAGCAGAAGCCGTGGAAGCAAAACGATAAACGGCATCGGGAGTTGTTACACGGACAAAATCCGCATATCTAATATTATTTGTATCAACTACTGGTGGAATTATATTCATAACACCGCCTCAAATGCCCTAAAAGAACCTGTCCATTGAATAAAAGAATCATTGGCAACGCAAGGCACCAATGTGTAAGTTGGATAATCTCTTAAAATTACTTGAAAGGTAATTCCTGTATAAGTTGTTCCACCCATACTAACAGTTGTGCCATATTCACCAATAACGGCATTAACAGGAGTTGATAAAGTAGAAATAAGGTTTCTATGAACAGGAATTGACACAGTAGAGCCACTACCACGCAGAACATCAGCCGTAGCAATATAAGCATATAACCCCACTTGGCAAAAATCACCAGCTTTTACAATATATTCTGTTGGAGACATGGTTGGCAAAGAACCTAATACCAAAACTTTATTTGCAGATGAAGTTTGCCATTGACAAGTAGCTATTTCACCAGAAGTCATATCTCCTTGATAAGCAATATAACTAGCCCATCCAGTTGACCCAAAATTTAGATATTGAATTAATGATTTATCAGGAATTCTCAACGAATTTAACAAGCTCCTGTTTTCTCCATAATATAAGTAATTCATTGGCTTCATTTCAAAAGCAAATGGAACAACTGTAATAATTTCAGATGTGCTAATTTTTTGATTTCGGCTTACCATTTGACCAACAAAACGCTGGTCGTTAATGCCAACCGATTCGCTAATAGCTAAAACTTGATTTAGGCTCATATTTATCTTCCAGCTGGTATAGACCGATTAGCGGATTGGTTCATAGACCAAATTGTCATTTTATTTTTTGCAAGAAATTGGATTCCAGACTGAGTATCAATGGCTTGCATGGATGCTATATATGGTCCATTAAATACATTTTGTGCCTGACCGCCAAATTGGCTATTTAATTGTTGATTTGGAATTACTGTGCCACTTCTTTGTGGAATAAACAATTCAGGACCATTTTCACCAACTAAAGTTGGACTATCAACATATCCACCATCTGCTGCCGCTGGCAAAGCAAAGGAAGCTCCACCAGTTCCAGTAAATGCTCCACCTCCACCACTACCACCCATAGCAATAGATGTCGAATTCATACCGCCAAATAAAGAGCCAATTCCCATACTCACTAATTGAGCCATTTGCATACGGAGTTGAATCTTGATAATATCTTTTATTATTGATTCAGCAAATTTACTAAACGAAAATGTTCCTTTTTCCACAAATTCGTCAATAGCGGAATTCATATTGCTTGTAAAGGAATGAAACATATCTTCGGCTAATTTGCCGTAATTTTGAGCATCTTCTGCATACTGATTAAAGGCTTTATTCCAGCCAAATTCAAATGTTTGTTGAGTTGCTATGGTTGCTAATGCCACCTGTCTTGACATTTCAATATAAACATCTTGTAGTTCATATATTTTTTCAATTTGTCTATCATACTCAGCCAATACTTCGCCACTTGCATTTCTTCCAGCGGCATCTTCTCTACGCTTGGCTATTGCTTCTACTGAGGATTGAGTGGATTTTATTACCGCATTTACCGCTTGTTGCACTTGTGCTTCATTGGTGGTCATACCCAACATCTGACCAGCAATAGCTAATTGTTGTAATTGGATAACTTGCTGAGATTTGTATTCATCAGAAAGAAGTTTTGCTACACGCAACATTTCCTGATTTTTTTTGGTTGCCTCTATAACTCTTTGAGAGCCACCGCCAGATGTGTCATCTACCTTTGCTTTGTCTTTCGGAGTGTTATCAAGTAATTTTTTCTGGAATTCGTCTAAATTTTTCCGTGCAGTTTCGGATTCATCGTTATATTTTTTCCAAAACGCAGATACTTCCTCTCCAGAAGCCATAATGCCTAAGGAGAATCTATCAAATACTCCAGCAATCCTACCGAAAATAAACGCTATATCAGAACCTATTACAACAACAGTTTCAAATACAGTTCGGAAAATATCGCCTATTCCTACTGTTTTATCCGACATTTGTTGTAAATAATCAATAACCAGCTTTAAATCTGTACCAACACCTTTAGCCACTTCGCCCATTAAGGACTTCATAATTATTTGTAAGCTATCTGCCGCTTCTGCCATAGCTCTAATACCTTCAGCAGATTCCTCGTATTTTTTTCTACCAGCCTCTAATTGTTGAACAAATTCTGTCCAAACAATACCTTTACCAGCTTTGCTAAAGGCTTCCATAGCCAAAGCATTTCTGGTAATTGGGTCTTTCATACTGGCTAATTTTTGAACAACCTTATCTAAAAGTTGTTCATTGGTGGAATTTGCAATATCTGATAAAGAAATTCCCAGCCTTTGGAATGTTTTTTGTGCTTCTTCATTACCTTGTGCGGCATTATCAATTTTTGTGGAAAACGCAGAAAGCATTTTTCCAGCATTTTCAGCTTTACCACCAGAAACCGCTAATGCAGTTCCTAAAGCCATTACTGTACTAATAGCTAAATCATTTGCATCAGCAACATCCGTAACCTCATCCGCATAAGCCATTGTTTTGGCAGTTAAAGCGGTCATGGCGGCACCAACACCTAATAATGCTGGCTTGGCTTTATCTACAAATTCTGCGAGCTTTACGGTGGCTTTCCCTAAACCCTGAGTAAATTCTGCGGTACTTATACCTAACACTACCCCTAGTCTTGCTATATTTTGTGCCATCTGTTATTCCTTAAATAAATGACTTGGGGCATTTGGAGCAGATTTAACAAAATTCATAAGATTTTTGTTTGCCACTTCCTTTTTGCTTGCTTCCGTTAATGGTGGATATAAATATTCATATTGTGTTGGAATAATGTCTTGTAGTTTAAATGGTTGTTTACCTTTAGGCAATACGGTATTAAATTGACCAGCAGTTAATGTTCCTAAAACTTGTAATATTCCATAATTACCAATAATACCATCGTGATACATAATACATATATCGTTAAATGTTTCTTCATCTACTGTTGATGGGTCTGTTCCATGAGCAGTTAAATAGGCTTTTACTTGCCTACGGACAGACCTAATTACTTTCCCTTTGTTTCCTTATAGCTAGGAGAAATTACTTCAGAAATTCTTTGTAATAGTTCCATTTGCACGGAAAAAGGAAATAATTCCTCAACCATTTCATAAGTAATAGTGGACATATCAAAATCTTTTTCCTCTGGCACAAGCATCTGAACCATAGCGGTAATTTGATTTTCCGTAATCACTTTTGTTTTTGCGGTGTGTTTTAAAGACCTACCTTGTAATTCAATATCATCTTCTTTAAAAACAACACCTAATTCTGGGTCTAATGTTTCTTTGTTTTCAATAAAAGTTTTTGTCAGGTCGGTGTAATACTTGGCAACCTTTTCTTCATCAGGCTGATTAATTTTAATCATCATGGCTTCATATTCAGAAGTCAAAGGTACTTTTACCTTAAAAGTATGACTACCAAACTCAAAAGACCTAATTCTTACCAAGTCCTTATTTTGCTCAAATTTTTTGCCAAATGCTTTAGATAATGTATTCATTTTGTTTTGTTCCAAGTTCTTGCTCTATATCTTCTTAATGATTCCGATAAGGAATCTCCTAAACTATTAACAACTGTAAAACTTTGTGATTCTAATGCTGGTCTTAAAAAAGGTCTAGCTGGCATTTTTCCTGTGCCAAACTCATTAGCAATTACCCTAGCATCGGATTCCACTCCTGTGGTTTTTACATCCTTTTTTTGCTTATATGATGCGGAATAATTATGAAATTTAAGTTTTGCAAGTTGTTTACCTGATGCAGAGGTGACCGTGGATATAACGGTATCGTCATCGTTTATATAGATAGACCTTTTAGCCTTTTTAGAGGGTATAGAGGAGGCTAATCGCAAGGATTGAGCCATAGCACCAGTATCTACTGGAGCAAGTGTCTTAGCCCTCTGTAATACTGGTTGCATCGACATACTTGCCGCTTTTCGTAATATCTTTTTTTGGTCTTTTACACCAAAATCTTCCATCATTTCTTCAAATAAAGATTCCAGTTCCTGAAAACCTTCAACCTCTATCTTTACGGAAGACATTATTTGCCCATTATTAATTTATGGAAAATACAATCATTTAGCTGACGAACATACTCAACTATTTCCTCAGGAGAAAGTTTATCTCCAAGATTTTCAGCCATTCGATAGGCTAAATTAATACCAGTAATTTTTTGTTGCTTAAAGCCAAACCAATCCTTTTTTTCGGTATTGGCTTGGCTTATAAGGTAGTTTAATAATGCTTCTGAATTATTTTGTGTTGTCATTGTTTTATATTAAGTATTATTAGACCAGCCGTAAGCATTACCGCCTGTTGGGTGGATAGTAAAAATGAATTTACCTTCCGCATCAGGAGACATATCCCACTGCAAACCACCTACACGACCATTAAAGGCATAAGCAACAGTATCTGTGCCGTCATATACCGCAACCACATAGGTGCGAATAATAGTGCCGTTATAGCCGTCATCACGAATCAACAACTGTGCTGGGTCTGCTGGATTCCAAGCGGCAGTAACAGTTAATGAAGTAACTTGGTTTTGAGTGGTGATTTTTGCACCAGTTCTTGCACCAGCAACAGAATAAGCGGCAAAAGCATCATCCGCACCAAAGGCTGGAATAGCCTCTACTGGTACTTGAATACCATCAGTTCCTACACCACCAGCAGTTGTGCCAATAATTAGCTCAGTATCAGCCCAAGTTCCTAGCTCTGCATCAGTTAAGGCAGTAGGTGTTGCACCTTCTTGCATCCATAGCGTTGCTACATAACCGGGTAAGACTTTATCAATAAGTGCCATTTTAATTACTCCAAAAAAAGTTAAAAGGTATTATCTTATGCTGGCACATAAAGTGTGCAATCCATGAACACTTGATGCAAACCTATTTCATTATCATAGCTATTATATAACCACACAACATCTGCTTTGGCTATAAAAAAACCATCATCGGTTGGGTCGCCAAATTCACCCGAATATCCATGTAAGGATTGTAGTATATCGTTTGCTAAATTAAAAGCATCTGACATACTTTGAGCAAACACAGAAGTTTGAAATATTGGTGTATCTATGCCTTTGTTGTTCTGAGTTTGTCCTGTATATACAGGCTGATGCACATTTCTTAAATTCCATGTCAAAAACTGGCTTTCTTTTGCAAAATTTCTGTTGAAATTAGCATAAACGGGCACAGGAGTGACAATTTCAGATAACTGATATTGGATAGCCTTGGCATAGTGGACAGGATTTAATTGAATTATCATACTGGTGTGTCTGGTGCGTTGTAATAGCAAAGGAATGTAATATTCATCCTATCGTCAGATTCAAACACATCTGTAATTCGCCAATCTTGGTTTCTCCAAGTAATACTAAACAAATCTTGGTTATCCACAATTTGTTTAACATTTGGAGTGTAATTAAAGGTCGCATTTACCAAATCTTGATAAACACGATACCTTTCGGCTATTCGCAAGCTATTCCGCACATCTTTAATAATGGCTCTACTGGTAAACCACGGAGTTATTGTGGTTGTATATTCCCCAAGAGAATCCGTGCCATTAGTTACTCGATTAATCGTAACATTTTCAAAGCGTGCTATTCCCATTTATAGCACCAATGGTTTGTATAGTCTTAAAAGCTGGGCAACACCAAATGGAATTTCATGCAAAACTCCAGCAGTTGTATTGCTACGGTTATTGTATATATGGGTTAAAAGTAACAATCCAGCCTGTTTAATTACTGGATATTGAGCAACAGGATTAGCCCTTGTTTGCCAAGTAATAATAATGGGGTTAGCCATTGTTGTGCTTATGTCATTTGGAAATGTATTAACAATTACACGATTTCCAGTTGGGTCATAATAGTATTGATTGGAAGCAAGAGTGGTCAATGTTGGAGGATTATCGCCATTGTAATAAGCAACGGAATTAATAATAGTTCCAGCTTGATTACCAAAATTTTGAGAAACCTCTGGCAAATCATAAGCAGTTTGCATACCCATAGAATTACTTGTTGAGCCGTAATAGGCTTTATAAGTAATTGGAAATATGGACATCCCCAAATAGTCCTCAATCGCCATCCGAGTGGCTAATTCAATACTTTTTAAGTATTCGTCTTGGCTCTCATCTTGGAAAAGATTAAGTTGATTTGTAATTTCTTCAAGTGTAAGCCAGTTTGTAACAATATCACGGCTTGTCTGTTCAACCTTTTCATAACTAAAAGGGTTTCTAGGTAAGCCGTAATACGCACCACTTGTCATATTACTAGACATAATTTACTTTCTTATCCTACTAAACGGACACCAGCAAAAACATCAAGAATAGTTGAGCAAACACGCTTTTCGGCAAATAGAGTAATAAATCCAGCCTGTGTTTGGTCAAATCGTTTTAGGCTCATAATTTCGTTATCAGCGATTGTTACAAATCTTTCCCAATCAGCTAAATATACAGAATAATTACCAGAACCAGCAACACTCATATATGGGTTTGGACATACACGATGACCAAAAATATACATAACCGCACCACCATCATCATCGCCAACCTCTAAGAAGTTGTTAGATGTTGTAGATGCTTTTAATTTACGCAAAGCACCAATAGTGGTTGGGTGCATCATCCAGCAAGTGGATTCTTTATACAGATATTGCGGAGGTAATGCCGCCATTAAATTAGCCAAATCATCATATACAACCGCACCAGCAGATGCTTGAGACACAGATAAAACTGTATGAATTCCGTCAGTTAAAGCAGTTCCGCTTGAACCAAAAGATGCCGCAGATGTTGAATTTGAATAACTATTTAAGCCACGCAAGCCATTAGTTGCTCCAAAATAACCAGTTGTTGAGCCAGATTGGTCGTTGTTAAACATCATAGACAACGCTTCCTGTTGTGCCAATTCTAGGGCAATATCGCCAATAATGGCTTCATCAAGATTATTTACATCACTTAGCATTGCAGTTCTGATTGGAACGCTTGCTTGAATTGCTTGAACATTTAACTGCCACAAAACTGTGTTGTAACCAGTTGCGGAGTTATTGTTATTAATTGGGTAATAGCCCCAAGGGTTGCCTGTGGCGGTAATTGTGGTTTCACTTGCGGTTGTATCACCAACAACTGTGTAAGTGCCTGTACCGCCTGTTCCTGTGCCTAAAGCACTAATATAAGTGCCAGCGGTAACTCCTGTGCCAGAAATAGTCTGACCCACACGCAAAGTACCGCTTGATACCGCAGTTACAGTCATTACAGATGCGGTAATACTAGCCGTAACCACCGCACCATTCTGAATATTTGTTAGGTTGCCAGTTTTAGCAACAAAAGCCTGTTGTGAGCCGATAGTTGCAATTTGTCTTGCACCAGCCACACGAATAGGATTGTTTTGACGCAAAGATGCAAAAGCATCATCATAAATAATGCGACCACCAATTCCTGAGCCTGAACCAGTAAGTGCAGATGCCTCTTTTAAATTGATTTCTGATTCGCCATCTTTAATGGCTGATTTGACTGCTTCAAGAATTAGGTTTGCCATAATTTTATTTCCAAAAAAGTTAAAAAAAAGGAGGGGGATTTCTCCCCCTACCTTTAATCAGCAGTATGAGTAGAACGATATGCTACAAGAGCAAATGGGTCAACAACTGAAGATGCCAAACGCTTTTCACCATAGAATGTGATGAAACCAGGCTGAGTCTGGTCATATCTACGGAGAACCATATTTAGGCGGTCAACAATTGCGTGACCTTTTGACCAATCACCGAAGAACATTGGATACAAGTCGGCTTTTGGAGAAGTTCCGGGGTCATTTGGTGTGTCGCAATATTTATTAACAACAACATCAAAGCCAAGCAACTGACCAACGATACCGTCTGTGCGAGCCAAGCCATCCACATAAATTGGGCGACCATTGTCATCAACTAATCCACGAATAGCTTGCAACTGAATTGGATTAATCATGAACTTAGCTGAATCAGTCCAGTATTGGTTAGGCAAGCTATAAATGAAATTAATTACATCTTGGTAAGTAATATTATTTACAGAAGTGCTTGTGCCGTTAGTGGTAATTTGGTCATAAGTGTTAATGGTTGAAAGACCATTAGTTGTTGCTACACCGCTTGTACCAAAAGAAGCTGAATGAACTAGACCGCCAGTATATGTGCCAGCAAAGCCGTATTGATTCAAACCACGCAGACCATTTGTTCCACCATAAGTATTTGGAGAATCAGTTTGGTCGTTGTTCAATACCATAGATTGAGCTTCAACTTGACCGAATTCAGCCATCATGTCGGAAACAATATTGCCTTCCAAACCATCAATATCATCGAGAGTTGCGGTACGGACAGGGAATTCGCAGTTCAAATCCTTCAACACTAATTGCCAGATATTGGTATTTTGTGTTGTAGGTGCACCGTTGTTTTGGATTGCATAACCCCATTGAGCACCAGCGTTTCCAGTTTTTGCACGGAACTGATAAGCAGAGCCTTCAGTCGCAACAGAACGGGACACACCACGCAATGGATTGGTTTGACGGAGAGTTACGAATACAGGGTCATAGCCTGTGCGACCACCGACATTGTAACCAGAACCATAGCCAGCTGGATTACCTAACTGTGAACCATCCTCACGCATATACGCATCGTATTGGTCAACAGATTCAAACAATTTGATTTCTTTTTCAATACGGCTATCAGCTTTGTAGAAATCACGCATCTGCTCTTTTACAGAACGGTTAATTTCATGACCAAGTGATTTGTATGTAGGAATAATTGCTGGTGCTTGAACTTCGGAAATTTTAGCTTCCAAATTGGCAACCTTTTCAGCAAATTCAGCTTTAGCGGATTCAACGCTTACGGCTACTTCTGCTTTCATTTCCTCAATTTTAGCAACTTGAGCCGCTTCAATTGTGTCTAATTTTTCAATAACTTCTTTCATTTGATGCTCCTTATTTAATGCGTTTAGATAATAACTTCAACAATTCTCTTTCCTCTAAGGCTTTTAGAATTGCATCGGCTTCATTTACCACCGCTTCAAGTTCACCTTGTTGTGGTGCTACCTCAATAGTTGTCGGCTCTGCATCACGCATTTCCAATACTTTTTTGAGGATTGAAGATGCGGTGGTCGCATCTTTTCGGGAAAGTCCTGCATCACGCAAGGCTTTTTCGATAATTCGTGGATTTGCTTGTCCGTCTGCGTTGAAATATTCTAATCGGTGAATATTTGCTTCTGGATTATTAGGATACATAACTACGCTAATTTCACGCAATCCACCTTTTTTAATCTGAAAATATCCTTCTTCATCATCCGTTGGCATCCCATTTTCATCTACCAAACAGGCTTCATCTGCAAATGCACCAACAGATACACCGCCAAATAAACGAGGAGATTCTTTTAAAACGGAATATACATCTGAACCAGCAGATGTTTCTAGGAATAATTTACCTTTTGCGGTCATTCCTTCATCATCAAAGGAAATTTCATTCCATTGACCAATAGGCATACCCATATCGTTATGATTTAAGAACATTGGCATTGGCTTGCCGTTTTTAGCAAACTCATCTGCCCAATCATAAAATCCTTCGGGCTGATAATTAAATTTTCTACCATCGGCACCTTCTCTGGCACCCCATGTAGTTGCTCTTGCTTCTATTAGTCCACTAGGATTTTTTGACTCGTCTGCGTCCTGTCCCAGTTTTACCAACGCTTCGCAAATTAGGTGTATGTTCTTCATTTATTGCCCCAAGTTTAATGGATTGGTCATTATCTTGTATTTTGGGCTTACTTACCACTTTATTTGTAAGTTTATCATCAGGTCTTTTGATTTGGGAAGACAATTTA